>PVIA01002379.1:0-212877 GCA_004024845.1 Tonatia bakeri | reverse complement strand
TGGGACTCTCTGAGCTTCCTAGAAGTCTATTTCCTTTGCCAGATTGGCAAAGTTCTCCATTATTTGTTCAAATTAGTTTTCCATTCCTTGATCTTCTTCTTCTCCTTCTGGCACCCCTATGATTCAGATGTTGGAATGTTTAAAGATGTCCTGGAGGTTCCTAAGCCTCTCCTCATTTTATTTTTTTTAGAAATATTCTACATATTTTTTAAAGATTTTATTTATTTATTTTTAGACAGAGGGGAAGGAAGGGAGAAAGAGAGGAAAACATCAATATGTGGTTGCCTCTCACACCCCCCCCCCCCCCACCGCAGACCAGGCCCACAACCCAGGCATGTGCCCTGACTGGGAATTGAAACAGTGACTCTTTGGTTTGCAGGCCAGTGCTCAATCCACTGAGCCACACCAGCCATGGTGCTCCTTGCTTTTTTGAATTCTTGTTTCTTCATTCTGTTTCAAATCATTGATTTGAGTCCTGGTTTCTTTCCCTTCACTGTTAGTTCCTTGTATATTTTTCTTTATTTCACTTTGCAGTGCCTGCACTTCTTTCTCTATTTTGCGACCATACTCAACTATTTCTCTGAGTATCCTGATTACCAATGTTTTGAACTCTGCATCTGATAAGTTGGCTATCTCTTCATCACTTAGTTCCATTTCTGGAGTTTTGATCTATTCCTTTATTTGGGCCATATTTCTTTGTCTGGGTGCACCTTTTACATTGTAAGGGGTGGAGCCTTAGGTATTTGCCAAGGCAGGGCAACCCAAGTTGTGTGTTGTGGCACTATATGTGGGGGAAGGGTCAGAGAGGGAACATTGCCACTTGTTCAGCTCTTGCCCCACTTTGTCACTTCCCCTGCTACCCACAAGCAAACTGGGCCCTTCTGGTGCTGATCCCCGGGGGGATGGGCCTGTGTATGTTCTAGGACCCTGTGGTCTCTCCAACAGACTTTCCTGTAAGGTTGGAGGTTTCTCCCACTGCCACAACCCCCACAGATTTTCACATCCAGAGGTTTTGAGGCTCTAGTTTCCCCATGCTGGAACCCTGGGTTTCACGGTCTGTCTCACTCCCCAGTTGTTCTTCCCGGTTTATCTGCACATGAATGTGGGACCATCTGGTCTGCCAGCTACTGCCTCACTGCCGTTCTGCCTACCACCACCTTGCTACATGTCCTTTCCACCCTGCTGCCCATCTCTGCCCCTCCTAGCAGTCTAGATCAGTGTTTCTGCTTTAACTCCTTGGTTGTCAGACTTCCATACAGTTTGGTTTTCTGGAAGTTATGGCGTTTTTTTGTTCTTAAGTTGATTGTTGTCCTTCTTTTAGTTGTGCAAGGAAGCAAAGCGTATCTACCTATGCCTCCATCTTGGCCAGAACAGGGGTACTTTTAAAAAAATAGATAATACATTAAAAATTGAAATGGTAAGAAGTACACAGTGAAGTTTCCCTGTCGTCATCCCTGGAACATCCAATTCCTCTCCCTAAAGGAGATATCTGCTTCTTTTTTACCTTCCAGAGCTAGTTTAAACTAGCTTATGTATATGTATAGTTTATATAGACAAGCAATATATTTTTCCTTTTTTTCCTAAAAAAGGTAGCATATTAACATAGTTCAGGCCCTTGCTTTTTCACTTCTTAGAATGTCTTGGTCAATGTTCTGGAACAACACATAGTTTCCCCTTTAATTTAATGCAGCGAATCCTCACTTAATATCATGGATAGGTTCTGCAACTTTAAGTGAAACAGTGTGTAATGAAACCAATTTTACCATAGGCTAATGATTTAAACTGGCACCTATAAGCAAGAGTTCCTATGGCACCTAGTCACAAGTTATTAGACAATAACGTTGAAGGAAAAGTTATTTGAGGACCTGCTGTAAGTCTGCATTTCTTTGTGTGGTTATACCATCTTTGTGATTAATGTTGAGCAATAAGTTTATTTCCAGTGTTTGTTATCACCAATGGCACTGCAGTGCAATCCCTGTTCATATGTGATTCCTTACACATGCAAATAAAAGTATCTTCCTGGAAGAGAAAATGCTGAAAAATTTAGCTAGCTATTGGCAAATTTTTCTCCATAAAATTCATGCCAACTTTACCCTCCCATTTGCAATGTAGGGCAGTGCTTCAGGCGTGAATTTAGATGATTTCAACCCCACTGTGCTGAGAAACCGTCCACAGGAGGCACAGGTGAGACAGCCCTGGGGGAAAGGGCTGCTCCTTCCTTTCAAAGCTCTTCCATGACAACTTAATTATTCACAGTTACAGATTCAGGATGGTTACTTGTTTAGTCGCTCTCCCTGCTCTGGCCAGTGTGAATACCTCAAGAGCTGAAATTGGGCCTTATTCGCCTTTCTACTTCCAGGATCTGGCCCAGAGTAGGTGATCAATAAGTTTTTATTAGATGAGTGAGCAAATTAATAAACTGGGTCCCTAGGTTCCATCTAGGAGAAAGAATTGGAAACTATAGAGTAAGGACTAAGGCTCTCAGAACCTTAAGAGATTTCTTGACTCTGCAACTTTCCAATGTTTGGGGGTTTGATCTTCTCACCTGGATTTCCCTAGACAGATTAGCATTTAAATATCCAAAATTAAAAGGACTCATACCTTGCAGGCTTCTAGAGTATTTTTTTTATTTGACTTTAGAGAGAAAGAGGAAGGGAAGAGAGAAAGAGAGAGAAACATCAATGTGTTTTTCCACTTATTTATGCATTCGTTGGTTGACTCTTACATGTGCCCTGATCAGGAATCGTACCCACAAACTTAGTGTACTGGGACGACACACTAACCAGCAAAGCTACCTGGCCAGACCCTCTAGACTACCTTGACTCAGCCAGCACATATCTTCACCCTTTGGATCCACACTGACCATAAAGCCAGGAAGTAGTTTCTGTCCCAGAGCCCCAGGTCATGGCTTGGTAGTGCCATATTTTCATGCAACATGGTAGTATTTCCTGAGAGCTGCAAAGTGCCAGGCATTGTGCCCGTGCTGTCCAAGCTCCACTTTGGCAGGATTTCAGAGCATTGCCCCTCCCCCCGTAGTGAACATTTGTTGCTTCCTGCACCCACCAAGGACCCATCCCTCCTTAACTGGCACAATGACCTACTGCTAGCCCTTGACCTTAGATGGGTAAAGGGATCAGCAAACAACCATACTGGCCTCCAGAGAGTGACTCTCCAGGCTGTTGCAGGTTCTTCTAGATCTAAATAAGAAGCCTGCCCTTCTGTCCGGAACTGAGCTGGAAAGGAGGCAACTAGAGCTACTGTGGCCATTTTTTTGCCACCACACAGGCTGAACTTGCTGCAGTAGAACTTAGAGATAGGAAGTGAGACTAAATTATCAGGGAGTGAAGTCAAGGTCCTGACCTTTCTATCCAGCCATGGAAGTTAGACCTACCCCTTGGAGTTGTCACCTACGTGAGCCAATAAATTTCCTTTATGCTTTCAATTATATGCAGGGGGGTTCAAAGACCTTCTGGGCACCACACTGAGGTGCTAGGTGCTAGGAGGATAGCATACCCAGAGAGGCCATGGAAGCTCCAGGCCACCCTGCCTCCAATACTTTGCTCCATGCATCTCTTCCACCTGGCAGTTCCTGAGTTGCATCCTTTATAAAAAAGTGGTAAATGTAAAGTGTTTCCTTGATTTGTGTGAGCTGTTCTAACAAATCACTGCGCCTGAAAAGGAGTTTGTGGAAACCCCAGTTTATAGCCAGCTGGTCAGAAGTACAGGGTGGACCCTGGGACTTGTGATTGGTGTCTGAAGTAGAGGCAGTCTTGTGGAGCTGAGCTCTTGACCTGTGGAATCTCATGCTAATTCCAAGTAGATAGTGTGAGAACTGAATTGAATTTTTAAACTTATTTTATTTTATTTTTGGTTTATTGATTTGAGAGAGAGAGGGGAAGGGAGATGGGGGGCATCGATTTGTTGCTTTTTATTTATGCATTCATTGGCTGATTCCTGTACGTGCCCTGACAGGGGATCAAACCTGCAGCCTTAGTGTATCAGAGATGATGCTCTAACCGACTGAGCTGCCCAGCCATGGCCAGGTTGAATGGTTGGACACTCAGTTGGTGTACAGAGAGTTAGAGAAGTAGTTAGTGTGAGGGGGGGGAAAAATAAATTTGGAGTCAGTATTGCCAGTGAAAACAATTCCTGCCTTCCCTAGCCCCAAACCAGATAACCCGGAGTTACCCTGGATGCCACCCTCACTACCCGCCCTTCCCAGCAGCCCTGCCCAAACACTTGGCAAGTTGTCCTGACGTGACTCCCCAAACATCTCTCACCTTCCCTCTTTACTTTTCACTTACTCATTTACTCCTTCAGTCACAGATATTTACTAATTACCTTCTTGGTGAGGTTTCATGCTCAGTATTGGAAACCCAAAGACGAATGAGACCTTACCCCTGCCCTAGAAAAGTAACAGTCTAATTCAGAACCAAAATACAATCATGGAGCAATAGGATTCACACACAGGCAGAGAAGTGCATGGGACCTCACAGAGCCCAGATCAGGGCTCCCTGACCTAGTGGTGGGGGATGGGGTGAGGATATCAATGAACTTTTCTTCATGGAGGTAATACCTGAGTTTTAAAAGTTTAAAGACTGAAGGAGAACTGGCTGTGCTAAGAGGCAACGAGAGTGCATAGCAAGCACAGTGGACAGCTTCAAGAATGGCCGCAAGGTGAGGGCAGAGAGGTCTGAGGCCAGGGGCTGGCTGAAGGTAGGCTCACATCACTTCTCACCTGGACAAGAGGTCATGAACTGCTCCGCCATCCATTCCCACCCCCACCCCCATCCCATTACCACCACCAGCAAATCTCTCTAACGTTCAAGTTTGATGTCCTGTCTCTCCTGTTTGCATCTCTCTGCTAGTTTCCCTTCCTGATCTGTGGCCTCTCGGCCTCACCTCTGTGCATAAACTTCTCAGGGTGCCTTGACTGTGTTTCCTGTCTCTGGACCTTCTGCTCTTCTGCCTGCCAGGAACTTCCTGCCCTGCCTTGGTTGATGTGACAAACTCCTATTCATACTTCAAGGTGACTCACAGGTGACTTATTGCACAAAGTTACCTCAGATGTGACTCATAGGTGACTTATTGCACAAAGATCTCTCCTACTCTCACTCCACTCTGTGGTGCAAGTGTGCCAGGGCAGTGAACTTGACCTGTGCCCCTCCTGCCTTGGCTGTGAGCATGGAGATCTCCTCTACCCACCAGCACCAGGACGGTAGCAGTGGATCTCCAGCAAACAAGGGAACAAGGGCTTTGAGCTAGGTGAAAGTGCAGGTACTCACCCAGAAAGCAGAAGCTGCTATAACATTCCTGAGCCCCTTCAGACCTAGAAGGAGCTGGATGTGAGGGCTTCCTGACAAGAAGGCTGATGTCTCTGTCCCCAGCTCTCCCTCAGACCCTGGTTCCGGTACAGCTTGACACTTCCTAATCCAGGCCCCACCCTGGCTTCTCAGTCAGCCTGTCTCCTCTTTGTCCACAGATCCAGCTAGACTCCCATCCTACATGGATGCTTAGAGACACTGTGTAATGGTGATCGTGTGGTTATGATGATTGTGAAGTTGTTATATTTTATGTCGAACACAAGCCTATGCACATTATAATTATGATTAGTAAACTCTTTTGAATTAAAAAAAAATCCCTATTGAATTTTATTTAATTACAAAGCCAGGTGCTCTCAGTGCACAACATTGAAACAGTAAGTTAAGGAGAAGTACCCATCTGCCTCCACCTCCCACTTCCCCAACTCTAATCGCCTGGTGTGACTACTGTTAACAGTTGAGTATGTGTTCTTTAAGACTCTTTTCATGCCTGTGCAAGCGGGTGTGTTATTTATTTATTTAACAGTTTGATGGACATTTTTGTCAGTACACATAATTCTACTTGATTCCTTTTAATAGACAGATGGTAAGAGTTCATTATAACAAAGGTCCACAAACTATGGCCTGCAGATCAGAGATGACCCAGCACCTAAATGAAGCTTTCCTGGAGCATATACAAAGCCCAGTCACTTACATATTGTCTGTGGCTGCCTGTGCATCTCAACAGCTGAATAGTTGCATCAGTGAGTCTGCAGCCCCCAAAACCTAAACGTTACTCTCTGGCCCTCTACAGAACAAGTGTGGCAACCCCTGCAGTATGGCTGTACCATACTTTATTTAACCAGTCTCCTCTTAACTCCATTTAAATTGTTTCCATACTTAACACCGATTTTTTTTTTTTCATTTATACCAGTCTGTGGTCACTGTGGGTGTCAGCAAGTGAGAACGTAACTGAATGTGGACCCAGTGTGTCCACACAGAATAACTTCCTTTAAAAAGCTTCTTCAGGTTAACAGACCAAGGGGCTCAATGAGGGACTCTGGGATTATGAGCAATTGCCAACCTCATTGTGGCAAAGGGCTGTATAGAAAAACTTTGTTTTCATTCTAAAGAAGCAGACCACCCACCAAAAAGCATCAGAGCTCCCTAGCCAGACGGCTCAGTTGGTTGGAGTGTAGTCCCATACACCAAAAGTTTGAGAGTTGAATCCTAGTCAGGGCTCATACCCAGGTTGTGAGTTCAATCCCTCATTGGGGCATACAAAACGGGCCACCAATCAATATTTCTCTCCCACATCAATGTTTCTCTCTCTCTCTCTTTCTCTCAAATCAGTAAATAAAAACTTTTAAAAAATTGTTCGTTCCTCAAAAAAAATAGATACTATCAATCAATGGCCTACTCTCGAGGACGGCAGACATAAAAGAGCCCAAAATAGAAGGAAAGGAAATTAACAATTATCAACTGTATGCCAGGCAAATGAGGCAGATAATCTATATGCAGGAATGTCATATAGTTATTATGGCATGGGCATCAGCCAATCAGAATGGATACAGACCTTAAATAACTGGTATCGCTGAACCTATATAGCCAGTGAATATCATGCTATCCACACTTAAATTCTAAATTTAACCCCCACAGCAATATGCCGCCTGACAGCCCATGAAAGCAACACTCAGGAAAAACATCAGCCTCCACCACATTCCTCTTCCTTCAAGGAAACCTCAGGAAATTACCCTGCCACTCTAGTCGCCGATGGTAACTAAAAGAAGTGATTACCACTACACATGCCCAGTCTCAGGCTGTACCAAGGAATATGGATATATGCATCAAAGGTTAAAGTTACATGTTTTTAAAGATATTTCTCCAAAGAAGACATACAAATGGCCATTACAATGTATGAAAAGATGCTCAACATCATTACTAGAGAAGTATAATCCAAAGCTGTCATGAGTTACAGGTTCACACCCACCAGCCTGACTATGAAAAGACTGACAGTAACAAGTGTTAGCCAAGATGTGTAGACATTGGAACCCTCATACACTGATGATAGGAATGTAAAATAGTGCAGCCACTGTGCAAAACAGCTTGGCAGTTCCCCCAAAAGAGAAACATAGAGTTATGTACCATGTAACCCAGCAACTCTACCCCTAGGTATGCAGGTTTCTCCTGCTAACCAAAGCAGACTATTCCTATGAAAGCTTTGGGAAGTTAAAAAGGCATAAAGTGAAGAGGTAGTTACCACTAATCTCCATTAAAAAAATATGAGTGTTCCCACACTCAAAAAAATACCCTGCTAAGTCATAGCGAATAACACAGAAAACCAATCATGACACTAACAGGCAGTGAAAGCAGTGCCCTCACTGCTCGGGGTGGGCCCTGCCTCTGCGAGGCCCGGTGCAGAACAAACCCGGGACGGTGCTGCTGCCACCCGCCACCGTTTCTCGTAGAAGCGAAAATCCTCTTCAGATTTTTGCAGTTCGCAGTAAAACAGATACTAATATAAGTCTTTCATAGAAGTGGAGTGGTTAATGCCAACTTCCAAAAAGTGAGGGATATTTTGTACTCAAGAAAAAATGAGGACTTCTGGCCAAGATGGAGGCGTAAGTAGACACATTGTGCTTCCTCACACAACCAAAAGAAGGATGACAACAACAAATTTAAAAACAAAAAACAACCAGAACTGACAGAAAATCAAACTGTATGGAAGTCCGACAACCAAGGAGTTAAAGAAGAAACATTTATCCAGACCAGTAGGAGGGGCAGAGACAGGCAGCTGGGCAGAGAGGACCCGCAGCAAGGTGGCGGCTGGTGGACCAGGTGAGGCAGCGGATTGCAGCCTGGGCGGTTCCACATTCACGTGCAGATAATCTGGGAGGAACAACTGGGGAAGGAGACAGACCACACAACCCAGAGTTCCAGCACTGGGAATTAAAGCCTCAAACCTCTGACTGAAAACATCTGTGGGGGTTGATACAGCAGCAGAAGAAACTCCCAGCCTCACAGGAGAGTTCGTTGGAGGGTCCTAGAACGTACATAAACACCCCCACTCAGGAATCAGCACCAGAAGGGCCTGATTTGCTTGCAGGTAGCCAGGGAATTGACTGAAAACTGACAAAGAGCGGAACAAGCACTATCGTTCCCTCTCGAACCCCTCCCTCACATACACAGTCACAACCTAGTGACATGGGTTGCCCCACCCTGGTGAACACCTAAGGCTCTGCCCCTCACTCCATAACAGGCATGCCGAGAGAAAAAAAATGGCCCAAATGAAAGAACAGATCAAAGCTTCAGACAAAATACAACTAAGCGACCAAGAGATGGTCAACCTATCAAAAGCACAGTGCAAAACACTGGTAATCAGGATGCTCACAGAATTAGTTTAATATGGTCGCAAATTACATGAAAAAATGAACGCTATGCTAAGTGAAATGAAGGGAAATGTACAGGGAACCAATAGTGCTGGGAAGGAAACTGGGACTCAGATCAATAGTGTGGACCAGAAGGAAGAAAGAAACATTCAACCAGAGCAGAAGGAAGAAACAAGAATTCATAGAAATGAGGAGAGGATTAGGAACCTCCAGAACAACTTTAAACGTTCCAACATCTTAATTATAGGGGTGCCAGAAGGAGAAGAGGAAGAGCAAGAAATTGAAAACTTAACTGATCAAATAATGAAGGAGAACTTCCCCAATCTGGCGAAGGAAATAGACTTCCAGGAAGTCCAGGAAGCTCAGAGAGTCCCAAGAAGTTGGACCCAAGGAGGAACACACCAAGGAACATCATAATTACATTACCCAAGATTAAAGATAAGGAGAGAATCTTAAAAGCAGCAAGACAAAAGGAGACAGCTACCTACAAAGGAGTACCCATCAGACTGTCAGCTGATTTCTCAAAAGAAACCTTGCAGGCAAGAAGGGGCTGGAAAGAAGTATGAAAGGCAAGTCATGAAAGTCAAGGACCTCCATCCAAGAATATTGTATCTGGAAAAGCTATCATTTAGAATGGAAGGGCAGATAAAGTGCTTCCCAGATAAGGTCAAGTTCAAGGAGTTCATCATCACCAAGCCCTTATTCTATGAAATGTTAAAGGGACTTACCTAAGAGAAAGAAGATACAAATATGAACAGTAAAATGAAAAAAAAAAAACTCAAATTAGGCACTAGAGTGCTCTGTGGCACTAGGATTTTCGTTGTTTCTAAATGTTTTCAGTGAACAGAGCTTGAAAAATACATATTTTTCCCTGAAAAAAAAAATGAAAATGTGTTCACACAAAAACTTGTACACAAATGTTCATAACAGCATTATTCACAACACCCAAAAAGTGGAAACAACTCAAATAGTCATCAACTGATGATGGATAAACAAGACATGGTATATGTACAGTAGAATATTATTCAGCCATAAAAAGGAATGAAATACTGATACATGATGGATGATACAGCACGGGTAAGCCTTGAAAATCTTATGTTAAGTGGAACAGCAGACACAAAAGGCCTCACACATATTATGTGATTCCATTTACATGAAGCATCTAGAATAGGCAAATTCATAGAGACTGAACGTAGATTGGTGGTGGCCACACACTAGGAGGAGAGGGAGTGGGGAATGACTCAATGAATACAAGGTGATGAAATGTTCCAGCGTTAGAAAATGGGGATGGGATGGTGGCACAGCTCTGTGAAAATGCTACAATCCAATGTCTTCTCTTTTCGGAAGGGTGAATGTCACGGCATATGGATAAAATTCTTTTAACAGTTATACGTTGTTACACCAGTGAGCCATATTCTTGGTGATTTAAAGTTTCTTCCCAAAGATCTCCCTTTGTAAGAGAGGACATTCGCCTAAGCCCTATTCCAGGTAATCCTGCTAGTTCCTTTTCTAAACGAAGTCCTCTGCTGAGCCCTGCTACTGACGGGCCTGCTTCAGACTGTGCTCTTTAGAGGCCGTGCTGGCCCCACACCACACTTCAGAGCCAGCCCCGGGCTTTCTCCCTGCACACAGTGCCCTCCCTGCTGAGCCGGGCTGCCACTCCGGTGGTGATAGAGTTCCCACTTCTTCCAGGATGGGACATAGACTCATCAGGAGAAGAAAGAGAGGGAAAAGAGAGGGGAGTAGGGAGAGAAGAGGAGGAAGGAAAAGAGGTACCTGCCATCATCTCTTTTTTCTCTTTTCTTCTCTCCTTGAATTAGTTTATCCCTTCATTCTTTCATTCATACATTCTTCTTCTGGCCCTGAGGAAGTCACATGCTTCCTGCTTCGGTTTTGCTTTTCCCTTTGGTGATGCTCCTCCTCCTTCTTGATTATTGCCGGTGGATATCCTGGCTAACTTTCCTCGGTGGCCATGTGGTCTCGATGGCAGACGGCCTCTGTTCCTGGAGCCTGTCGGCAACACCTCAGCAGCTTCTGACAACCTTGCATCTTCCTATTTCAAAGCCCATGTCCACTAGAATCCTGTTTCTTGACTAGGAGACGCCTCTTGCCCACAGTCTATGTACAATCAAAGGACAGTGGGTCCTGGGCACTCTCCAAGTAACCAGTTCCTCACACTCCCACTGGTGTTTAGGGGAAGAACAATCAACAAGCCTGTCTTTGTGCGGGTGGAGGGTCACTTGTTGAGAGGAGTAGGAGAAATAACTCCACGAAGCCAGATGAAAGGGACCATTGGGTCACAAGCTGAGAGGGAAGCTATAGGAATAGACCAAGAGGGAGTCCTAGCTCACAAAAGGTCAAGGTGAGTGTTATGCGCCAAACACACAGAGCACGGTTTGAAGCAATGTGGCAGTGGTAAGGGATGTATGACCACCTTTAAAATATGGCTTATTATTAGTAACAGCTATGTGTGCCTCCCTCTTCAGGGGCCACACCTTGCTTGCTTTAATTATAAGGTGTTAGCAAAAACAGTAACAATAAATAACACTTACCTAGGCTGACTCTAGGCCAGACACTACACTAAGTGCTTTACATGAGTGAATAAGCTTTACTGGGTGGGAGGAGCCACTGCTTATACTTCTGGCCCAGCTCTCCCTGAGGTCTCCTCATGAGGGTTCTGAAGAGGTGGCTCAGCATTGGGATGAGGAGCAGCAGTGGTGCAGAGAGAGCACAGGGCGATGAGTTCAAAAGACTCAAAAGAAAACTCAGAATGGCAGTGGATAGCCTGGTACGGTGCCCAGCAGCAACAGAACAAGGTGAAGCTCAAAATCAAAAACCAGGTTGCACACTAGGACTGGAAAAGAAATCAGAGTGGGTGGTGGGCTCCCACAGGGACAATCCTCAGCACCCTGTGGAGGGGTTGGCGCTACATCTAATCCTAACGAACAGAGTCAGTTTAATCCAGGTCTCCATCAAGAGCTCTTGGGGCTGCTCCCAAAGTAAGACTGCCCACAGATCCGGATGCAGAGTGCATGGTTGGTTCAGTATAGATTTCCAAGCCTGGTTTCCCCATGGGTTCTGTTAGCACAGTGCCTGGAAGAACAAGGGCAGGCTCCAATGAGCTGACCAATGTCCAGAATCAAAGATCCAATCCATAGGGAGGGCAAAAGAGCAAGACAGAACAGCGGGACCACAAACAAAAGGCCACACCAGGGATGGGGATTATCGGCAGGGCAAGCACTGACTTCAGAAAAAAGATATAGGCTCAGTGGGTGTCCTGGGTCATAGACTTCAGGGCCCAGCATTTAAAGCAAAGATGTGGGAAGCAGAAACACTGCTTGGGGATCGGCACAGTGCTAACAGAGTGGAGCCTGCTCCCAGTGTGCTTCTTGGAATGAAGGTAGGGCTGCATAATAGGATGCTGAGGAAGACAAGAGGACAGCAAAGTTAATTCTAGACTGTAATAAAGAAGATCTCGGCTGGTGTAACTCAGTGGATTGAGCATGGGCCTGTGAACCAAAGAGTCGCCAGTTCAATTCCCAGTCAGGGCAAAAGCCTAGGTTGTAGGCTGGGTCCCCAGTGGTGGGGATGCAAGGGGCAACCACACATTGATGTGTCTCTCCCCCTCTCTCTCTCTAAAAATAAATACACAAAATCTTTTTTTAAAAAAAGAGTTAAAAAGTACTCTTTCCTCAGTTGACTATAGGGAGTCCATCTCAGCAGACAAATTCCTTTCTGAATGAATTAAATTCCGTATTAAATGAATCTTCTTGGGGCCCACAGTGTCTGGGGAAAAGTTAAGGGCAACCTAGCAGGCTCTTTCCAAAATGTCAGTGTTAAGAGGCTGGGCAGAAACTAAATATGAGGAGGCAAGGACTTGACATCCCCAGGATGAGGTGCACAGGACTGAGCAAGTGTGTTGAGAACAGGGAGAGGGGACAGCCCTGAATGCTCCTGCACCACTTGGAGCCCAGCCAGATGTGGTTTCACGCCTGGGAGGAGGGTACTGACGAGAGCACCAAGCTGTCTCAGACAGAGGCTGGGTCCTTCTTCCCTCCTCATCCACTGCACACCTAGGACTCAGGCTGCCTCAGAAAGGACAGACTCCACAGCTAGCTAGAGAAAATAGCTGTGGGCCCAGCTGGTAGTCAGTGTTTCCTGAGCACCACTATGGGCCAAAATCACTTCTGAGCTTCTGAGGGAGCACCTACTATGGCCAAAAGTGCTTCTAAGCTTCTAAGCTTCTGAGGGGGACCCACGTTTTACTCCAAAATATGCCTTTTGGGATTGATTTTAAGCTACTTATTAATAAACAAAAGATTCAGAACTTTTGACCCTCCCTCCCCCTTACCTGTCTAAAGGAGTTCAGGCCAGAAAAACCTGCTTAAAGGAGGAGAGCATTACCTTAGCATCGTAATATAAACTAACCATGGCAGACAGCCGGAAACCTAGTAAAGCCCATCTGTTAGATTTCACTCTGTGCCCCTGGTTTCTGGGTGGCTCAGCAAGAATGTGTTTGCTCCCTGCCTGCTCATTCTCATCTATCTGTGAATTGCCTGCTTTACCTTTGAAATCCCAGATTCCCACTCCCCCTGTCCTTTGTTTTAAATAGCACATAAACCTCAACTGTCCAGCATAGCTTTAGGTCTCACATTATCATGGCACTCCTGCATGTACACTCATAGTACATTTTGAACAATTCTTTCCTGTTGACCTGTTTCATATTAATTTGATTATTAGCCCAGCCAGAATGTTAGGTAGGATAGATAGCAAACCACGGCAGGGAGGAGGAAGGAGACATGTCTCACCCACTGACATGAGTCTGGTCCAGTAATACTGCCAGGTGTTCCAACATCACAAGAAACACCATGTTAACACGGGAGGAGGGCAGTCCTTGAAATTCTATGTATCTTTTCCCTTATCTGGGAAAGAAAGCCTTGAAACTGTGCTTTCATCCCAAGGCCTGAAAGGCTGCAAAGGGCCCACAGTGCCCGAAGGAAGAAGCCCATAAACACCTTTGGGTATTCACTTCCCGCTCCCAAAGCTGGCACCACCTTTACCTGTCAATCAATATGTAACTCCCTCACCCCTCATCCCACCAACTATGTAAGTCCTCAGAACAAAGGACTCTGGGTTTTGGCACTCTTGGCTCTCTGGCTGCCCGGTCTCAGGTCACCTGCATGCTTGCCACCCAGGCTTTTGGCCACCCATACTTTCACTGCCCTTACCCTGCTTTGCCATGAACCTTCACCCTCCTTCACCCTGCCTTTCACCCTCCCCACCCCCTTAAATAGGCCCACTCTCTTCCAGGAGAAGAGAACTGATCACCCATAAACCCTGCTTGCACGCTAATAGACTCTCTAATCTGTAATTCTTTACTGCATTGGCAAAAAAGAAAGAGAGAGAGAGAGAGAGAGAAAGAGAGAGAGAAAGAAAGAAAGAGAGAAAGGAGGGAGGGAGGGAGGAAAGAAGAAAGAAGAAAGAAAGGAAGGAAGGAAGGAAGGAAGGAAGGAAGGAAGGAAGGAAGGAAGGAAGGAAGGAAGGAAGGAAGGAGGGAAGGAAGGAAGGAAGGAAGGGAGGAAGAAAGACACACCAAGTTTCTGAGAGTTTCTCCTGTAACAAGAAGAACTTAGAAAGGCAGGAGAAAAACTGATTTTTTGCCCTCAGAATTCTTCACTTACAGTTCCATCTACCCAGACTTTCCATTTTTTTCTTTCTTAAATAAAGTTCTCCTTTCATAGTTATTTATCAACCATAACTTCTACAAGAGCATTTGTTTTAGGGAAAATGACATGTTATCTGTTAATTAGGTCATTAGTCACAGTGAACATGTTACAAAGAAAAAGCTAGGCTGTTTTTTTTTTTTTTCTATTGGGTGGAAGAAAAACATCATAGGTGCTTATTGAAGCATCTATGCTCCAGGAGTAGAGTAAATGTTTTTCTTTGTTCAACTTATTTGTGGTTATAAGTCACTGAGATTTTGAGGTCATTTGTTGTTGCAGCACAATGCATCCTGATTTATATAAGGGTGCAGAGGAAGAGGATCAAGATAGGCTTCGCAGAGAAGTTTTGGAAGATAAAGCCACTTAGAGCAGCAGAGAACAGAGAAAAAAACATCCCAGAGAGGAGATGGGGAGCAGCTACAGAGCTGCACCCGCCACCGGCCTGCTCTGCGGCCTGGTGTGGCCGCGTGAAGGGTTCCAGAGGAGAGTGTGGAGGGAGACAAGGCTGCAGAGGAGGATCGGGGCCAGGTGCTGACACGGTCTTAAGAATATAGTAGAGAGCTGCAGAAAATGAGGAGCCAACAAATGTTTTTTTGAGTAAAAGCCTAATGGACTATATATTTTAGAGAAACAACCAGCTGCCAGGTAGAGAGAGAACAGGATGGGAGGAAGACCAGTTAGGAGGCAATTATAAGCTAAGAAAGAGTAAAGTGGTGAAGGCCTAAATCAGAGGTTGACAGACTTTTTCTATAAAGGGGCAGATGGTGAACATTGTAGGCTTGGTTTACTCTCCGGTCCCTGACACAGCTACCTGTCCCTGCCCCTGCCGCACAGAAGCAGCTGCATGTTACAAATCACACATGGTTGCGTTCTGACAGAACTTCATTTACAAAAAGGGCAGATTTGGCCCGTGGACTGTGGTTTGCCTAACCCTGAACTAAAGTGATAATAAGAATGATACAATTTATTGAGACCTACTACATACCAGGCACTTGCAGACAGTATTGCTGATTCTCACAGCCTTGCAGGGGAGATACTATGGGCTCCATTTTACAAATAAGAAAATTGAGGCTGAGATGTTGAGTAACTGGCTCGAGGTCACACCAATGGTATATGTCAAAATCAGGATTCAGGCTCGGGGCTGATTCTAGAGCTCATGTGTTTTTGTCATTGCAATGCCACCTCCGGAAGGCGGTCAAGAAGGAAAAGAGAGGGAGATACACGGGGCTGTTAGGCGCAGTGCCCGAGATCATTTACTCGCTCACCTATCCACTCATTCAACAAATATTTTGTTTATGCTATGTGTGAAGTACCAAGGATTCAAAGATGAATGAGATATGATTTCTGTCCTTGACTAGCTCAGAGTATAGCATTTAAACCTACTGTTGGATGTGGGGGATGAAGACGAGGAAGTATGATTTATTAGTGAGATCAAGGAAGTAAGACATTGAAGTTGCTCTCACCCTTACCTCCTTTCCTCTACGCATCCAGAGAGTCCTCTGACCCTTTTGGATCACAGACACCAGATATTTTTACCCTCTAGCATTGAATGTACTGGTGGGCTTACTGTGAAACTATTGAACCTTATGCTTCAGGGTCCCTTGTTACCTGAAACACGGCCTTCTGAGACTCTGTGATTTCTGTTTCCTCAAGCTCTCTGGAATTTAAGACTCCCAGGGATTTAGTCTTCCAAGAATCAAGAAACATCTCAACAACCTCTCACTGGGCCATTAGGGAAGGAAGGGCCACACGCACTCCTAGTGGGGCTGGAAGTAGGACCGAGGCAGTGCCGTTGCAGCAGTGGAGGCAGTGGAGGTGGTGGAGGTGGGTGGCAGCACTTCCTAGTGTGGGAGGTTTGTTGACCTCATCTGCTGGCCCAACTTTATATCCATTTGTCCTGAGCAAGTCAAACTTAGCAGAACTGACTGTGTTAAAAACAAGACAACATGCCCTGGCTGGCGTGGCTCAGTGGATTGACCAATGGCCTGCGAACTAAAGGGTCGCAGGTTCAATTCCCAGTCTGGTCACATGCCTGGATTTTGGGCCAGGTCCCCAGTAGGGGGTATTAGAGCAGCAACCACACACTGATGTTTCTCTCCCTCTCTCCTTCCCTTCCCCTCTCTCTAAAAATAAATAAATAAAATCTTTTTAAAAAGTAGGTGATGGAATGAATGTAGAAGTTTAAAACAAACAAACAAGACAACAGGAACCTGACCAGTATGGCTCAGTTGTTTGGGTGTTGTCCCAGAAAGCAGATCACGGTTTGATTCCTGGTTAAGGGACATGCCTGGCTTGCAGTTCAGTCCCAAATGCGGCATGAGAGAGGCAATGGATAGATGTTTCTCTCTCACACTGATGTTTCTCTCCTTCTCTAAAAAGAAATAAAATTACAAAATAAAAGACAATAGGCTTTTTTTTTTAAGACTCCAAAATGGAGTCACTTATGCTAAGTCCCATATCACCAAATTGAAACATAATTAGTTAGGGATCTCCCAGTAATGCAACCTTAAACCAGTCAATCAAGAATCACCTCATCTGCTCTAGGTAGGTAATCGGCCTGATAGACCCCCCTACCATCCTCTACAGGAAAGAGACTTTGCAATAATGAATCACTTTTTTGTCTAGTATAACTTCCTTGTTCCCTCCGCCCCCTGCTGCTTGTAAAAGTATTTCATTTGGAGCACTTCCTCAGAGCTTCTTTCTGTCTGCTAGACTGAATACTGCCTGATTTATGAATTGTTGGATAAAATTGGCAAGATCTTTAAAATGTACTCAGTTGAATTTTGTTTGACAATTGTTTTACACTCACACAAGTCACAAGTGACTCAATACTATCATTATTAATGTGAAAACAGGAAGCGGAACTGGCAAAATGATTGGCTCTGGTCATTTGCTGAGTCCTATGCTCTGCCAGACAAATCCACAAAGCATAGCAAATTACAGACTGGGAACTGGGTGAGCGGGAACAATCCTGTGACTCCTCACAACAGGTCCTGTGCCTGTTGTGCCTACTGTTACATCACTGGCAGCTAGTACAGCCCCTGCCCAATGGAAGTGCTCAGTAAAGACCTTTAGTAAAGGAGTATATACTCATTTCTGCTAAGATGAATGGGCAGTGTTCACTCCCTCTATCTACATGAACAGCATTAGTCAATAGTATCAGAGCAACTTTATCCTTGGATAGTGTGGGATTACAAACTACAATTTCTCCATGAAAGCCACACACAAGCCTTCTGTTATGACTCATTTTACCTGTAAGCACCCACCTCATTGTATCATTCCATGGCTCTCTTCCAGAGTAAGTTTTCATAATTATTTTTTAATTTTTAAAAAGATTTTATTTATTTTCAGAGAGAGGGGAAAGGAGGGATAAAAAGAAGGAGAGAAGCATCAATGTGAGAGAGAAACACTGGTTGGCTGCCTCTCACACACCCCCAACCAAGGACCTGGCCCACAAGCTAGGCATGTGTGCTGACTGTGAGTCAAACCAATGACCCTTCAATCCACTAAGCCACACCAGCCAGGGCAATTTTAAAAATTTTTTAAAGATTTTATTTATTTTTACAGAGGGGGTAAGGGAGGAAGAAAGAGAGGACGCTGATGTGTGAAACACTGGTGGGTTGTCTCTTGTATGCTCTCTGGCCAGGACCAAACCCGCAACCCAGCCATGTGCCTGGTCTGGGGATGGAGACAGCGACCTTTCGCTTTACAGGATGACAACCAGCCAACTGAGCCCCACCAGCCAAGGGCTCTTCCAAAATAAGTTTTAACTCCTTGCTGGGTTTGGGGGAAACTTGGGTGACATACTTAGAATCAGCACAGGCTGCAGGGGCTTGCTTGCTCATCCCCTTTGTGTTGACTCTACTCACTTCACTATCAGAAGGCCTCATTTTCTGACTTTCCTTAGAGTCACCAATCATCCAGAAATCCCATTCTTCTGAGTCCTTCTGCATGGACTTGAGGTTTTTAAGTCAGTGTATGATTTTTAGGCATAGTTGGAGCAGGGAATGCTTTCACAAAGAATTCGGTCATTCTGGATATAAAATGTTATGTGACAGGGAAAATAGTGGATCTGGGGGTCAGGACACCTGGGTTCCCATTTTGGACACAAACAAGCACCCAAAGCCCACTGTGGTAGCCAAGTGCAGAGCCTCACTAGAAATGTGTAAATGAAGAGACACTCCCTCCCAAGGGCAGCCCCGTGGGCAAAGAAGAGAGCTTAATTGCAATAATGGAGAATTGTAAAATGAATTGGGAGCACTTTAGTGGGGTTTTCCAGCTTCATTGCACCATTAGGATCCCTGTGGGTATTCTTTCAAACACAGATCTCTGGGCCCCGCCCCTCGGAAATCCTGACGCAGTAAGTCTGCAAGTCTTCAAGGACTCTGAAGGCTGAATGAGCAGCCCCCCTCCCCAGCCCCCTACCAAGGTGATTCTACTGGCAGGGGCCAAGCACACTACAAGGAAGGGGTCAGGAAGTGGTCCCCAAAGGCAGGGACGTATAGCTGATTTTTAAAGGAGGCAGGAGTAGAAACTTACCAGGCACAGAGGCACAAAACGGTATAACCTCACCTCCCATTTTGAGAAAATGAAGACCATTAGGCATGACTGCCACAGGTTCCTGCTTTACCCAACCGACTTTCTCTCTACAGAAGACTGTCAGTAAAGGGTGAGGTGTAGCCTCCTGGTGAGAGCTGCCCACAGCTGGGCTCCCCCTCATGCCGCACCCCTGCCCCCCGCCCCACTTGTACACAGGCAGGGACACACGCATCTTCCCCCCCACCCCCACCCCAGTCTCTAAACACACTGGAGTCTCCTGTTTCAAAAACAGTCGAAAACGTTCCCTTTACTCTGGGCCCCTCTAGTACCTACCTATCAGCTTTTACTTCCCACTTATCGCAATGCCAAGCTTCTTTAGACATAAAAGGAAGAAAAAATAAACAGAAGTACTATGAAGCTAGCACATGTTCATTATAGAAAACTTCAAAACTAAGAGGGACAAGGCCCTTCTCTTTCACATGATAAATTCTCTGGACACCCTTAGCACTCACTCATCAGAACAGCAATTAAATTAACTTAGCACCAGAATGTCAACACCTCAAGGATGGAGACATGGTTTTCTCATCCTGTGTCCTCTGTAGACACAGAGACTCTCAAAAAATGTGTAAATTGAACAATAACATACATTGTCCATATTGATCCCTAAAAAGTCTGACATCCATCCAGTTTTTTTGTGTATTTGCCTTATTAAAAAAAAATGGCATCACGCTATATGTACATCACTAACAAAGGGATCAGGATGTTTGAAACTTGCTTTTTATAGTGAAAATATCCCACAAATGTATTTGTAGCTACTATGGGTTTGAATAAGCCATAATTTATTTAGGTGTCTTCAATTTTAAATATTAAAAAGGACAGTGTGATAAACATCCTTGTATCTAAAATCTTTGCATATGTCACAATGATTAAAAAAATTGTTTTTATCCTCACCCAAGTATTTATTTCTTGATTTTAGAGACAGAGGAAGGGAGAAACACTGATTGATTGCCTCCCATACATGCCCGGACCAGGGACTGAACCAGCAGCCTCAGCATGTGCCCTGACTGGGAACTGAAGCTGCAGCCTTCTGGCGTACTGGATGACGCTCCGACCGACTGAACCACCCAGCCAGGGCTGTCAATCACTATTTAAATAGACAGAAGGAGTTGAAGTTGGACTGCTGTGTCAAAGAATGGGCAAGTCTATGGCTCTTGACACTTTGTTTTGGAATGTTGTAGTAATTCATGTAAGAAAATATTAAGGAAATAGCCCTGGCCGGTGCGGCTCGGTTGGAATGTCATCCTGTAAACTGAAGGGCTCCTGGTTCAGTTCCCTGTCAGAGCTCCTATGAGAGGCAGCCAGGTGATGTTTCTCTCCCCTCTCTCCTCTACCCTTCCCCGCTCTCTAAAATCAATGGGTATATCCTCAAGTGAGGATTAAAAATATATGTGAAGAAAATAAAAACAAGATTAAAAAAAACAGTGGGGGAAGGGCTTAATATTAGGTAGAGCCTTCAGGCAAGGCTTCTCCGAGATGACTTTAAATTAAATTTATCATATGGCAAATCAGCCACACACATTCCAGAGGCCCTGGGGCAGAAAGGCAACCACCCTGCTTCCAGGGCGACCTGTCTAAGGCTGACCACACTGTGGGCAGAAGACAAGCTGAAGTAGGGGCAGACCCTGCAAGGACTTTAGACTCTGGTAGGAATTTGAGTTAGTCCGTATGAGATGGGGGTCACTGAAAGTGAGCCACAGAAGGCATTAAGCAGTGGAATATGATCCAATTTATTATTCTGAACAGTAACTCTAGAAAGGAAACACATCAAAATATAACAATAATTTTCTCTGGGTGGTAAGGTTTTAAGTGACTTCTCATTTTTTGTTTTGTATCTTCTAAGTTTTCCCCAATGAGCATGTATAACATTGATGGTTTTAGACACCTAGTCAGAAAGGAAACAAAGCATAACATTGATGGTTTTAGACACCTAGTCAGAAAGGAAACAAAGCTAACTGGAAAGCCACAGGAAGGACAACAGAAGGGAGCATGGTGGGTGATGAGGTGCCAAGATCCCTCTGAGTCTTGAGGAGACTGGAATGGTTTGGTGGCTGTGGAAATGTGTAAGGGTGAACCTGACCAATGCTTAATGAGTAAAAATCCACAGGTGACTGATTGGCTGTAGGAGACAAGTGGGAGGGAAGTCTAGGATGAGGGTTAGGTCCCATCTTGGGTGACCAATTGAGTTGATGCTGACTCCTCTCAACCCAATAAAGGATACAGAAGAGCACGAACACAGGAGGGGAGATAAATGTGGTGTCACAAAAAGTGACGGGCCCACAGCATCAAAAGCCACACAATCAAATGACTCAGGTTATAAAGCTGAGGAAGAGTAGCAACAATTCTTTCAAGAAGTTTGACTATAAAGAAACCAGGGCAGTAACCAGAGTACAGGTTTGAAGAATTTTTTTCAGCCAAGGGAAATGAACCAGTGGAGGCTGAGTGGGCAGAAGTACAGATGTGGAGGGGGTGGCTGAAGGAGCATGGCCATGAAGTGGGATCATAAGCAGAGGCAGGATTTAACTAGGAAAGCACATCTCAGTTCTTTTGGGAGTGAGGGTAGAGGCAGGAAGATACACATGTATAGGCTCTTTGGAGACTTACAGTGGGGAGAGGAAATTCTTGCTTTTTGAATTTTACTCCGTCGTGCATTAGAAGGTGGTAATCTATTGGGTATGTGGATGAGTAAGCAGTTGAAGCTAAATGGTAAAGGTTTACAATAGCCTAAGAATGGTAGAGGGTGCTGATCCAAGATAAGGAGTGAAGTTGACCTACTATATTTTGTAGTAGCCTCTCCTCCATCTGGGCATTCCTTTTTTTTCACACTGTGTTCTAAACCCAAGAGGGTTTGGTGGGGAGAAACCCAGTCATGCAAGTGATTCAGAATTAGGAGTTTGCAGAGCAGACACACCTTGAGAATAAAGGTCCTAAAGTGTTGAGGGTGATACATGATTATAGTTTGAGACACCACATAGCAACAGCACCTGACTCGGTGCCTGTTTTGGACCTCCTGCCTCACCTCTGCTCAAAATGGACCCCAGGTGCTCCTGCCCCACTGCTGGATCCTGCACTTGCGCCAGCTCCTGTGAATGCAGAGTGAAATGCTCCGCCTGCAGGAGCTGCCCTTCCTGCTGCCCTGGGGGCTGTGTCTACAGAGAAGCACCGGACTTACTTACGTCAGGGAGAGCCTGCTCCCACGTGTAAACAGACCAATGTGTTCAAATCTGCATTTTTTTCATTTCACCCTGACCCATTTGCCACATCCCCTTTTGTATGAATTAGATGAGGGACAATAAAAGTTGTTGACTTAAAAAAGAATAATAGTTTGATTTGACCACAGGGTACCCATTGGATCAGAAGGAAAATGAAGTTAAAAGGAAATTAAAAAAAAAAAAGTCAAGTAGAAAGATCAAGAGACTGGGCTCCTAAAGAAGTAAAAGAAAAAACTTAGTGGCAAAGTAAGAAAACTGGGAAAACAAATAGTTAACAATAAAACAGGAAGTCATATGTTAGGGCCCGGATATAGTCAGGGTGGAGAAGTGGGTGGTCTCAGGGCAGGCGCACATGGTTCAGTCTGAAATCAAGGTATTGCAAGGCAATGCTTGAATACTCAAGGTGACAGAATTTGAAATGAAAACTGTAAAGCAAGTTCAAGGGAAGTAGGGGATGTGATTCTTGCACAAGAACTGTGAGGATGGTAGACAGCACAGACATAACCAGACCTCTTGAGTCTGACCCTCTCCAGGACTCTAGGCAGAAAACTGCAGTTAGCAGCTGGGCCTCTGGAACACACACGAGCTGTAATCCCAGCTCTGCCAGTGACTAGGTATGTGGTCAGGTCAATTAACTTCTCTGTGCCTTACTTGCCTTATGAGTAAAATGAAGGTATAATAGTACCCACTAGCAAAGTGCTTGTATCACAGCACTACTTAAATGTCAGCATCATTATCAGTTCTCATTTGAACAGTGTGTGTGTGGGGGGGCTGTAACTTAAGTCTCTAGGGCAGAGATTCTCAAACTTTTTGGTCTCAGAATAGCTTTACACTCTTAAAATTATTGAAGATGCCAAATAACTTTTTATAATGCATATTTTACCCATTGACTTTTTACTCTCTTAAAATAAAACTATTTCTTAGTAACAAGTGTTTTTAAGTAACTTTTTCAAAAGAAACATTTGGAAGTGTGACACTTTCACATTTTTGCAAATACCTTTAATGTTTGGCTTAACTGAAGGCAGTTGGACTCTCTTACCTGCTTCTATATTCAATCTATTGAGATGTGCTGTTTCAAGTATATAAGAAAACTCAAAGCACCTCACTGACCCTTTAAAAAGGGTCTCAGGGACCCTAGACCACATTTTGAGAACTTTTTAAAAAAACTTTCTTCCAGCTTCAAATCATTCATTCATCCATTCATTCAACACCACTGGATCCCAGCAACAGAAACTAATCATGTTGCCTGTCCTGGAAGAGTTTAGCTGAGAGGAGCTGAAAAACCTAATTAAAAATTACAGCACGGCATAAGTAAACACAGAGAAGGAAGTTAGTGGTGTGCCTGAGAGGCAAGGAAGGTTAAACAAAGTGCAGGGAATTTGAATTCGGACTGCATTTCCTGCGCCCCCTCTAAGCAGCAACAAGAGCACATGCAAAGGCCAGGATGCAGGAATCAGTCTAGTACAAGAAAGCACAGTACATTGGCAGAGCAAGGAAAGTTATCATTTGGGCAAGACTATTGGGTCTTATATGATAGTTAAATTTCACCCTCTAGATAACAGTAGGCTGGGGTGACAAGAGCGCGCTTTTCTTTTTTAAGTCAGGTTCACCAAGGTATAATTTATACAGAAGTAATTTACCGTCTTAGGTATACAGTTCTATAAGTTATAACACAGGTATACAGTAAATACTGACACAATCAAGACATAAATATTTTCATCACTTCAGGAAGTTCTCACTGAAGTCAATCCCCACCTCCACTCCCTCGGCTACAGGCAACAACTGATCTGATGTCTGCCCCAGAAGTTTAATTTCTACTTTGAAAAAATTACACTCACGGAAAGTTATACAGGGCCCATGTATACTTGCCCCAGCTCCTTCCAATGCTAACATCTTTATGAAACTATAGAAAAGTATCAAAGCCAGGAAACTGACAATACATTAATTAGACTACAGGCCTTATTCAGATTCCACCTGTGTTTACATGCATTGGCCCATTTTAAGGTACATAATTGGGCCATAGTAGCAAGATGGGCTGTGAAGCAAGGACATGGAAAAAAGAATTCAAGGAGGTACAAGAAGAGGACAGAAGGAAACCTTTGTGGAAAACAGACATTATCTGATGGACAGTTTGGTATGAGTATTGAAATTAATCCTTTTTTTGGGGGGGGGATGAAATCTCCCATAAGCCACGATAGCAAACAAGTTGTTACAAATTGAAGGGCCTGACTTTTGACTGAATTGAGGAAATGTTTCTTCCACTCATGAAATCCCCCAAATAATTTTAATATTTCTGCTTACTCTAATTCACATAAAAAAATATCTTTAGTCACTTTACTCTCACTTCTGTGTGATTGGAAACAATGAAATAACTAGCAAAAACCTGACATTCTCCTGAGATTTACAGTTACCTGTCAGTTCTCACGAGCAGGATTTGGTAACTCCCCGAACCCAAACAAACCTCTATATTTTTATTCCTTCCTGGAGTTCTGGATATTTTTTGTCAGGTCCTGCACCTGCTTCAGCATTGCATCAGACTGGAGTATTAATAACGCCAGTAGCTTAAAGTCTTTACAGACATCATTTACTCAGCACGAGACCGCGTGTGGGGTGCTGCCTTCACTGTTACAGCCTAAGCGCCTGAGGCTCCAGTGTGCGGCCCCCAGGACCACACCAACCAGTACCGCAGACCACCTAGAAAGGTGCTGGCCCGGGGCGCGATGCAGAAGTGTTCGCTCCGCCCGTCTGAAGCCTATTTCTCTCTATTAACTCAATTGCCGCCCTGATGGACCTCTTTCTCCAACAGCTGTGGTGTACTAAATTTGGACAAAACCTCCAAACATGCAATGTAAAAATTCTGGTGACAAAATCCTCATTTAAATCTCGGTTTGTTTAAAACTTACTCTGGCTGTTACCTAGTTTATCACTAGTTACTACTAAATACAGCCCTAGGATAGATCTGAGTGACCTCGTACCTATTTATGACAAGCTTTTTAATATCCTTGAAATCAGTAAGTATCTTAAAACTAGATTTAATGAAATATGGTAACAAACTGTTTTTGCTGTGTCCTGGGTTAGATAGTTGATAAACATTTTAGTACTTAATCCTCCAAATACCTACCTGTTAATATTATCATTGATAATGTTATTATCTGCAACCAGGCACATTTTAAAGAAGGGAAGTCGAGGCACAGGAGACTAAGTCATCTGGCCCGGGTCCCACAGCTAGTTAGTGGACATCAAGAACAATCCTAAAGCAAACAGCACCTTACGATCCGATTTCAGTACACGTAGCCTAGGGACACGGTTTTATGGGGCGGGGGGGGAAGGGACAGGTTCAAATATGAAAGGATACATGAAAACAGCCACCAGGAAGAAAGAGAGGCTCAGTAAGGCCACACAGAGGGCATGAGAACCAGAACCCCCAGGCCGACGCGTCTTGACCCCGAAGCACAATCCGCCCTCCCCCGCCGCCGCGGCGCAGGGGGCGGTAGAAATACGTGGAACTCCTGCCTGGAAACAAAGTTGACAGGGAAGAGTGTAAAAATGTAACAGAGAAATAACGGACAACGAGTTCTCCGGCAGGAACACGCGCACACACACGCACACACACGAACTCCCCCAAGAGTCTCCCGCCGGGCCCGGCGGGGAAAACACGCTCCGCGCGGGGCCGAGTCTTCGGAGCGGCGGCTCCCGAGCAGGCAGCCCCCGGTGCCCCGCCGCCGGCGGACGCCGGCCGCCTCTCCGCGGTGCGGGGCCGGCGGAAGGGCGGCGAGCACGTGGTCCCGGGCGGCCCTTCCGCGCCCCGGGGCCGCCGCTCGCCGCCCGCAGCCATGCTCCGCAGGGCGCGGCCCCTGGCCGCCCGGCCCGCCGCCCGGCCGCTGGAGGCGCCGCGGGCGGCCGGGGGGCGGGGGGCGGCGGGCGCCGGCGGCCAGACCGAGGCCGGGCTCGAGCGCCCGACAGCGACCCGCCGCAGGGCACCGGCCAGCGCCGCCGCCGCCGCGCCGCCTCCGCC
Source organism: Tonatia bakeri (assembly GCA_004024845.1). NCBI lineage: Eukaryota > Metazoa > Chordata > Mammalia > Chiroptera > Phyllostomidae > Tonatia > Tonatia bakeri. The sequence continues at coordinate 186,642 of PVIA01002379.1, read as the reverse complement.
GCGCCCTGCGGCCGCGGGGCCTCCGGGCGGCTGGGCCCGGCGCGGGCCGCGAGAGGCGGGGCCGGCGTGCGGGCGGCGGAAGGAGGCGGAGGGGGAGGAAGAGGCGGAGGAGGCGGCGGCCGGGAGCCGGGGAGAGGGCGGGGGCGGGCCGGGGAAGGGGAGGAGCGGGATTTCAGGAGCGCGGCGCCGCAGCCGGGAGCCGGCGGGCCGGAGAGTGACCGAGTCACGGCGGCGCCGGCGGAGCCGCGGCGTCGGACCCGCCTCCTGGAGGAGCTCAGCCCCGGCCAGGCCCGGCCCCCGTCCCGCCCCGCGCCGCCTCCCCGCCGCCGCCGCCGCCGCCGCCGCGGGAGCGCTCTCCTGCCCACCCCGCCCCCGCGGCCGAGCCCGGGAGTCGAGTGGGATCGGCCGGCCGGCGCGGGCAGCGCCGGGACCCCGCGGGGGACACTGCAGCCGGAGCCCGGGAGGGGCCGCGCCGCCGCCGTCTGAACTAGGATGTCCCGACATGAAGGTGAGAGCAGCCCCCGCCCCCACCGCCGGGCCGCGGCCTCCCCCTCCCGGGCCCGGAGCCGCGGAGGGCGGCCGGGCGGCGGCGGGCACGGCGGGCGGCCCGAGCCGCCCCGAAACGCCGGGCCCGGGAGCGAGCGGGGGTCGGCGGAGAGCCGGCGCCGCCGCTGCAGCCGCGGCCCTGAGCGGGGCCTGGTGCCGGAGGCGGGGCGGCGGGCGGCCGAGGGTTTGCACTGTCATGGGGGGGGGAGGGGAGGCGGCGGGGCCCGTTACCGGCGGGACCCGGGCCCTGGGGGCCGGCTGGTACCGGCCGCCGCGGCCCGCCCGGCCGATCCCGGGGCCGCGGGCCCCGCCGCGGCCTAGCGCGCCCGCCACCCGGAAGGGCCCGGCGCGGCGCCGAGCGGGGCCGCGGGCGGAGGCGGGAGACCGGGGAGCCGGCCCGGGGTCGGCGGGCGCGTCCGGCGGCCCGGAGAGGGCGGCGAGTGGCCCTGCCCGCGGGGGCCGCGGGGCGGCGGGCGGACCCGGAGCCGGGACGCGGAAGCGCCCTCCGCCCGGCCTCGCGGCTAGGCCGCGGCGCGTCCCGGGGCTCGGGTAGCCGGGTTCCCGGGGCGGGTCCGGCCGGGCCGCGGCGAGCGCACTCCCCGCTCCGTCGCCGGGCGGAGCGGTCTCGTTCCCGGCGGCCGCGGGCCCCTCGGCCGGCGCGCACCGCCGCCCGCCCGGGTTTTGGGAAACGACAACGGCGAGCTCTCGTTACCGGTCGGGGGCCGCTGGGGACTCGCTTTTTGCGATGTAACGACATGATTGGGGTCCGGGAGCGAGTAAGTAGGCAGCTCTAGCCCAGTCCCAGGGCACAAAGAGAGAAATGTCCAGGACCGATGGATAGGCGTGGAGCTGGTGAAAAAATAAGTTAACTTCAGTTTACTGCCATATGGTTCAGAAAAGGGGGAGGGGGTTGTGTTTTCTTTGTTTCACTTTCACAGGTCTTCAAATAAAAAGTATTAAGAAACTTGGCGAAAACTTTATCATGGTAAGGTTAATGCAAGGTTGTAGAAGTGGCTCGAAAGTATTGTGTACTCTTGATTTTAAAATCGTGTAGGTGATGTAGGAGTGGAGAAAGTTTAGTGAGTCAGATTAGTTTGTACTTCACACCGGTCAGAAGGATATTCACGGGGAAATACAGGCTTTAGAATTTTGAGGTGGAAAAACTCATCTTAAAATAATATTCCGAGCAAGTTTCACAGTTTGCAGTACTAATTGCAATGTTGAAATTGACTCAGAATATATTGTGTTCAAGGATTCTGTGTTTTGAAAGTCACAATGAATTGGAAATACGATGATGTACTCTCTTCACTTACTGCGTACAGCTATGGAGATTTTGAAATAATACCTAATTTTACGTTTTTTCTGCTTGGTGGAAATATATTCCCTAATAATTTAAAAGAAATTGTGATTAAAGCTCTAATCAAATTTTAATTTGGGCTATTAAAGTTTCTTTTAGACTGTAGTAGTGTATGCATTGATCTCCTGCAAGACAGAATTAACATTAGCAATGGCTGCAAGCTGCCTTACTCAGAAGAACTGGGAAAGTTAAAATTACAGTATCATAGCAATGGAAGAAAAGTTGTTTGAGACTCATTCTCTTTGCTTCAAGAAAATATCCAGATCCAGACTGTATTCTAAATGAATGGTATCCTATAAGATTTCTTTATCCCTGTAATCTTTTAGAACAGTGATTTTCAACTGGTATGCAGCAAGAATTTTTAAAACGCGCAGTACCTAACTACTTAGTCAGGGGTACTGACCTCTCTTCCCTTAGATTGTCGAATTAAAAAATGACAACAGCTAACACAATGATAGCTATCTGGTGTGAATGAATCAAAATTATACCTCATTCTTTTGTCAGATTGGCAAAAAACATTATTTTTTGGTGTGCTGCAGAATTTTAGTAATTAGTTTATATGTGCTATGAGATGAAAAAGTTTGAAAATTTTTGTTTCAGGATCATTAAAGTCCTGCAGGGCCAGTATTCTTGGATATAACAAATTCTGTAATCTAAGTCCATTTTCCTCTACTTGGTCCTGTAGAATGGCATGTGGCTTTGAAACTTAACATTACTTTTTAGTTACTTTAATATTACTGAACTTTAGGGCATCAGTAGCACAGCTTTTGTGGTAACTTACATCATGCCAGATGTTTCTGAAAAAGGAGTATTTCTATAATACATCAGTTGAAGACTTATAGTACAATATTTGACAAATGATTATCTTTTAAGGGTCTCGTTTAGGGCCTAAGGCAGGAATGGCCATCTCATTAAGAATCACATTTAATTCATTAGATGTTTTGTCTAATATTAGTTAGGGCCTTGGTTATTTTTATTGGCAAGAATTAAACCTACCAACAAACACATAATTTGACACCCTCACTATTCTAGTTCTTCCTTCATCTTTCTCTCCTTTGGGCCAACTAATCTAATTTCTTTTAGCATTTCTTTAGTTGGTTTCATCTGTCCACCATCAAATTCTCTGTCGTTCTTGTTTCCTTTCAGTAGTGTGACCCAGAACTTGATGTGTAATAGTCTGGTGAGAGATCTGAACTGTGCAAGTCCAATGTTGTACTTGCATTGTGCTTCCTTTTCAGTGCCTTCTGTGTGCATGTAATGTGTTACTTTGTCTTTGCGCCCACCCTAATGAGTTGTGCTGTATTATGTATATGTAATGATGTAACTTTGGACGACACAGCTCCGAGCTGGCCATTTACCAAGCTCTGTAAGTATTGTGTACTCTTGATTTTAAAATCCTGTATAGGTAATGTATGAGGAGAGAAAGTTTAGTGAGTGCTTTGGATTAGTTTGTGCTTCACACTAGTTGGAAGGAAATACAAGCCTTAGAATTTTGAGGTTACCAAGCTCAGAGTCTATCTACCTTGGGAAGCAGTGGACTCTCTGAGAAAGGAGATGCAGCCAGGAGCATAGAGAATGTTTAAACTCATGCTCAGCATACTTCTGTAAAGGGGCAAGGTAGTAAATATTGTTGCTTGGTGAGTTATGAGGTCAGCCCCACCATTATAGTGTAAAAGCAGTTATAGACGACATGTAAATGAATGAGCACAACCATGTTCCAATTAAAACTTTATTTATAGACACTAACATTCGAATTTCATATAATTTTCATGTGTCATGAAATGTGCCTCTTAGGTTAACCATTTAGAAATGTAAAAACCATTCTTAGCCTGCAGAGTCTACACACACAGAATGTGGCTGAATGTGGCCTTCTTTGGCCCAGGGCTATAATTTATTTGCTTTCGCTTGCTCTGGACTAGAGCTTTAGAGAGGTGATGGAAATGGAATTATTGGGAGTCCAGAAAGGTCCAACTTTGTGTGGTATTAATGAGTCCATAGACTAAACTAGTTCTGTACCTTAGTTTCCAGCAGCATTATGTAGATTGGGATAGAAGTAATTGTTTCCAAGGGTGGGAACCAGGCTCCCCACCTTTCCAGAATCTGAGTGGGAATGGCAGTGCTCTACCTTGTCTCCTGCTTGCCTATTATGACCTTCCCAGCCTAGTAGTAGTGCTCGGTCACTTCACGTTCACCATACTAATACCATGGTACACATAGTGAAACCAGTTATTTTGTATTTTAATTTCAGGAGTACTTTTTAATGTTTTATTAAATGTTAAATGCTAAACATTATTTCTTTTTTAAAAAGATCTTCTTTAGTTAGTTCTAGAGAGAGTGGAGGGAGGGTGAAAGAAAGGGAGAGAAACATCGACAGGTTGCCTCTTGCACGCCCCCAGCTGGGGACCTGGCCCTCAATCCAGGTACGTACCCTGACTGGGAATTGAACCTGTGACCTTTTGGTTTCTAGGCTGACACTCAATCCACTGAGCCACACCAACCAGGGCTACATACTTTCTTTTAAATACTTTAAATAGTTATTCAGAGCTCAGAAACCATTTAATGGCTTTGCAGCTTTTAATAAAACATCAAATTTCTCAGTGCTTATTAGCTAAAATAAAGTTATGAATGTTCTTGCGTGAGTTGGAATCTAATTGACTACCCAGAGTTAGGAATACATTGATTGCCTTAAATCATTCAGCCTTTTTTCAGTTGCTGTTATGAATTAGGCACATGTTAAGTACTAAAGAATATGAAGATAAATAAATGAGACATAGCTCCTTACCTTAACTATAGCTTCTATAGCATAATGTTAAATGTGCCATCAGGGAGGGATAAACAAGTTGATGACAATAATTACCTACTTTTTTCCTAGTAATTCTGCCCAGTTTAAGAGGGAATCTATTGTGATTTCTAACGCTTTTTTCCTAAGGGTCTTCTTAACTTTTTATGGGCTACTCTTAATTTTGAGTAAAATTATTTGAGATTTCAAATAGAGCCCTTTTCTTTACCTAATTTATGTTTTCCCTAGCTGTTTGAAGATTTTCATATGTAAAAATGATAGGGAATAAATGGACAGGTAATCATTGTTTTGTTATTCTCAGAAGCATCTGAACTGTTTGTTTTCAACATTTAAAGTACATGAGTAGGCAGCCCATTAATCCAGTTTTTGAAAGTTGTTCCATTTTTTGAAATTGTACCACTCTTCTGTTAGGAGATTAAATTTTCTTCTTTCTAAAAATTCTGCCTGACACTAAAAACACACAAACAAGCAATCCCAGAGTGAATTGCAATGATGTTGCTTTCAGGATTTGGGGATTGCAAAAACAAGATTGGTAATTAGCATGTGATTTTAATGCGGTGACTTTTGCCTTCCTGTAGCAAAATAAATTAACTCCTGCTGAAAAAGATCTTTACAGTGTCAGGCAGTTTATTTGACTTTAACTGTGATCTATTAAAAGATTATGACATTCTTACTTAGACTTTTTCATTTTCAGTAAATGAGTTGTCTTTATCTTGATTTTCAATAAAAGAAAGGTAAGAATGTAAACATTTTAATTTCTGGGGTCTTTGATTTCATGATTTCTTATAAAGTTGATTTTGAAGCCCCCTTTTCCCATATTGATTGATTGATTTGATTTGTGTTTAAGTTAATAAAATAAACTTTAATCTTATTTATTTATTAAAGATGCTGATTATTTATTTTTAGAGGGAAGGGAAGGGAGGGGGAAAGAGGGGAAGAAACATAGATGTGGGAGAGAAATATCGGTGAGCTGCTTCTCACAAGGCCCCAGCCAGGGGCCTGGCCTGAAATCAGTCTAACCAGCAGACTTTTGGTTCATAGGCCAGCGCTCAACACACTGAGCCACACCAGCCAGGGCAAAGTTGACTCTTTTTTAAATTGGAGATTTAATTTTGAAGGAATTCCTTTTAGTTTTAGACTCTTGAGATGATCAGCAGCAAACTTATCTAAATATTGAAAACTTTTTTACAGTAGAAACTTATGAAACTTGTGATGTGAAATGACCAAACGAATTCCTTCATATTAGGTTTACAGTATTTGGAAAAAGAAATCCATGCATTTATGAATCATAATTTTCAAAATGTCAGCTTTATAACATCTAATACATTTGCTGAGGTTTGGTGTTTTTTAACTAGAGGTTTCAAAAGTTGTTTTTAGTGAAGGTTAAGGCATCATCGGATCCTACAAATAGAGTGTTTTATTGCATAGTAAATACTGCTTTTGGATTATTGGCATGAATATGGACTCAAAGGAAACATTTCCTATAACTCACATGCATAAAAGTAGAATGCTGTTCATAATTAAAATCTTTGTTTATAAAAGATATTAATTTCAATGTTGTGCTAGGGGCCACAATGTTTTTTATTTCCTTAAAATGATGAGGTATAGGGATTTTCTTTTCCACTCACTGAAGTCAGTAATTAAAGTTGAAGAAAGAACCCCTTAAGAGGTATACCGATCAGAGCATTTTAAAAATATTACCCATGTCCTGATTCATGTGGAAAATAGAGAGATAAGGCAGGCAGTTTTCTAAGGGAACATACAACCTATTATCTAGATTCTATGGTAAGGAAAGAGGTGGTGAAGATGTTCCTGGGATGGTGAGGAAAAGAGGCAGAGGAAAGTTAGGCAAGGTGGACATGAAACTTGGAAGTGATCTGTAGCCACAGAAAGTCAGAAACAAACCAACTCTCATGCCTCTGGGTACCAGAAGATGAAAACTCAGCATCCTGTAAAACTAACAAGATGAATTGCCTATTAAAAGCAACTTCCGTGGTGCCATACCTACTACTACTGTCTCAGGCTCTCCCAGTGTATTTGTTAATTGTGTTTTTTGTTGTCTTTTTGAATAGTCACAAAGCAGAATGTAGGTCCATCCAGTTCATGTACTTGGTCAGTTTCTCTCTTCCATGGCCACTGTCCCAGCTAGCAGTCTGGCAGACTTTAGCCATTGGCCGCAAGGGGTGTCGGGGAGAAAGTTTGGATGGCTCCCGCAAGTTCAGCACTGCTGGTAGAAAAAGCCAGCTGAAGTCACAAGAGTGGGTCAGTCTACTCACCTTCAGCTAGGAAGGGCAGACAGTAGTGGGTAAAGTCTCTTGATATTATGACTAATTGTGTTTGCACATTATCTTCTGCTGAACTATGTGAGGGGTTTTCCTCTCTTGATAGTACTCAGTGCCAGTTTCATGAACTTCAACGTTTTCCAGAGTAAGAGAATTTTCCTTAGTAGAGTCATTTTGAGTACTAACTCGATACATTGACTATTAAAACAGTCACAGGCATATTCGACCATAATTCACTTTTTAATTTTGACTCTCTAGTATCGTCCTTCTAAGACTGTCACCCTCCCCTTCTACAGAGCAAAGTAAATGATTCGTCTGGTGGCACTCCTCCTGCCTTATTCTCCAAGCATTTTTTAATGCTATAATTGTTTACTTGTCTATCTGCCTGCCTCCCCCACAAGCTACCTGAGGGGTAGGTATAGTGTTACACTTACCTTTATACCCTACCACCTATCATAGTTCTGACCTTTGGGAGGTCCACTACTGAATTTGTGGGTGATTGTTAGAGGTGAGACTAGAAAATGCTCCTTATGTTTTATCTGGAGAAGCCGATTAAGAGGGAGGGAGATTGTGGGAAAGAAGACTCGGACTCAGACGTATCATAAAAGTAAGAGGAGATGAACAAACTACATAGAGCAGAAATAACTTAAGGGAGCTGGTTCCTGGGGGAATAGCCTGGGACTAGACTTGGGGCACTACTTTGTTCTACCTACTCCTGGCTCTGGTTTCAGATTAACTGGCTGTGGGTCCCGCATTTTAATTGTATTGTGTGTGAGTTTTCTGGTTCATTCAGTCATTCATTCAGTGAATATTTATGGACTACATACTTGAGTACCACTCACAGTCATCTCCAGAGCTTGCCACAAGTTGTTGACGCTGCTGCAGGATGATAACATTCAGAGTGTTTGAAACACATGTTTGAGAATTAAATGCTTTCCTGTCGCATGAGCTGTGGCTCCTCTCCAGTGTGCTGGAATTAGTCTTTAAAGTTTATATTCTATGACAGGGTAATTAAATCATGTGAGTATTATAATCTTTCAGCGATATTTGCAGCCTCCTCCTTTTTTAAAAGCTTGTTTTCATTTTAAGTTTCACAATTACTTCTCATTCCCCCCAGTGTACATTTCTTTCCTTAACAATATTGCCCTTAGACTGTGGGAGTCTCAACACACGTCTATCTGGGTGTGTGAAAATATGTTCAGGTAGGTTTTCGTCATAGATTTGCAGAGAGAAAAGAGCTCAAGGGATTAAATGTTTAATTTTTCTATTCAGTGTTGTTTTTTGCAAAGTTTTAATGGCTATATAGCAGCTTTTGGAGTACTAGATAGACCCTACGTCATTACTCTTTTACAGCCAGTGTCAGTATTCTCCTTTGGTGTCCTCTGTGGTTGTAGAGGTTAGCCAGTACAAACCAGTGAGCAGCTTTCTAGCTTCGTAGTTAAGGACGTTGAGGTAAAACAGGCAGGGCTTACAGGAATTGTTACAGACATGTCCCTTCTTTTCTGTAAGAACGAAATAATGTGCTGGGAGCTGGGGGTGGTGGGGTTCGGGGAACCAGGTAGGTTTTGTAATTAGAGATCTTATGCTCAGTGTTATGAACACTGCTAGGGATTCCGATACATTTAATTGCAATTTGAAATGAATGTTACGTGTGCAGTGTATTGTATAGCTGTAGATAGGTACGTGCGGAGTGGTTGCAGAGGTGGAACTAATCTTCCCTCCCCTGGCAAGTGTGCTGATTACAACATCAAGTGGCAGTGGATGAGCACTTTACTTGTGTTGTTCCTACATTAGTCCAAGATCAAGGATCTTCTCTGCGTGTCAGAAATACTACGTATCTTCAAGTTCATTCATTGCTCCATAACATTTTCTGCAAGCTTTTTAGAAATCACCCAAAGGAGGAGGTGATAGCAAATATATTTGCAGATGGGTAGGCTATCACTTTCCAATAGAAATGTAGTGCCAGCCACATGTAATTTTAATTCTCTGGTGGCCGCAGTAACAACTAAGGCATAATTAATTTTAATAATTTAACCCAGTATATCCAAAATAACATTTTTACATGTAATCAACATAAAATTTAATGGGATATTTTTATATTTCTTTTCCTTACAAAGTTGTAAAAATTTGAAGTATATTTTACAGTTAGCACATTTTAATTCAGATGCTAAATTTTCACCAAAAGTACTTTTTTTTTCTTTTCAATTACAGCTGACATTCAATATTACATTAGTTTTAGGATATAGCATAGTGGTTAAACATTTGTATAACTTACGAAGTGATTCCCCAGATAAATTGAGTACCCCCTGGCACCGCAGTTATTACAGTATTATTTACTGTATTCCTTATGCCATATTTTACATCCCCATGACTGTTTTGTAACTGCCAATTTGTACTTCTTAATCCCTCCATCATTTTCACCCAGCCCCCAAACCCTAGAAATCATCCGTTCTCTATGTTTGTGAGTCTGTTTCTGTTTTGCTTGTTCATTTGTTTAGTTTTTTACATTCCATATATAAGCAAAATCATACACTATTTTGTCTTTCTCATCTGACTTATTTCACTGAGCATAATACCCTGTAGGTCCATCCATGTTGTTGCAAATGATAATATCATTTTTTATGGCTGAGTAGTATTCCATTGCATATATGCACCACATCTTGTTATTTAATCATTTCACCAGAAATACTTGATCTTAGCTGAAATCATCTTTGGACTTGTGCACTTGGTGTCTGCTAATTCATTGTTGACTATATGCTGTCTCTTTTGTAGATACATTTTGATGCAGTATTGCCATCTACTTAATGGTCTGTTAACTGAATTTCTGCTTCTTGAATTTCTTTTTTAAGAACTTAAATTTTGCCTTACTTTTTCACCTGAAAATTATTTTTTAACCTACTTTATTTATATATCATTATAACAGACACCCACTTTAGAAACAGCTACAAATGTACATAAATTCTAATCACTGTGAGCTGTTCAGATTGGAGGAGTAAGTAATGGCTTCAGTTAATTTTTTTTTTAAGATTTTATTTACTTTTTAGAGAGAGGGGAAGAAAGGAAGAGAAACATGGATGTGTGATGTGCGAGAGAAACATGAATCAGTTGCCTTTCACATGCCCAGAAGCAGGGACCTGCCCTGCAACCCAGGCTTCACTAGGTACCTCCACCAGGAACCGAACCAGCTACCTTTCGGTTTGCAGGCTGGCTGGCGCTCATTCTGCTGAGCCACACCAGCCAGGGCCAGGGTAATTTGAATGTGAGTTGGGGGGTTGTTTTAAAGTCCCATGCATTTACAATTGTAGAACTTTAAAAAAGTGTTGTAAGTTTTATTATGGTGAATTGAGAGGATAGGTGCGGATTCTATCTGGTAGTGGTAGACTTATTATTTTGGTAATTCGTTGTAGGTGTATTTCTTTTTTTTTTTTCTCCTTTTTCAGCTAAGGTAGCGTAAGAAATGTATTGTATACATGTTGCATTCAGCCACAGCTGACAACAGAGCTAGTCTGGAGTCACAGGTCCAGGGCAGAGGACCAAAAGAGACTCTTTTTATATGAGCAAGGTAGTTGGTGGTGGTGGTAAGAAAGTGGATGTTCTAGAAGCACTGTGAAGTTCTAGACAGCATGCATGCTGTCCAACAATTGGTCCAGCGTCCTTGGCCTCTGGCTTTCCTTACTTTTGCTCCTGTGGCATCTAGCAGTGCACAAGCTAGCAGTTTACTTGGACCTCTGCCTCACACCTTTCTTCTTTTGTTTGTGCATTCATTTCTTTCTCCACTTGGCTTTCAAGACACAGAGGTTTCTAAAAAAAATGGTGCTAAGACTGAGAAAGTTGTAGGTGTATTTGATTGTAATGAGATTTGATCTCTAGTATCTATTTAGAAAACGTTCTTGGCATCTAATGATAGAAAGCCAGGTGGTTATGGTTCTTAAAGTAATTTTAAGGAAATTGATTATGGAGCTAATACTCCACCTGCTATCAAAGTTAGCCACCCACTGGTGATTTTTCTCTTTGACCTGTTTGGTTTATTGTGTTAGCCAGTTAAAACTAGATTTGCAAGTGAAAATGGAGTGTTTGGAAGACAAGCTGTTAAAATTAAAGACCTTGTTTTTTTTTTTGCGCTCATTTTTACTGAAGCAGTGGTTCTGCTGCAGGCTGTTTTATGGTTCTGTTCTTTTTCAGTCCCCCTGCAATCTGATCACTAGAACCTCAGGAATTTGTGGCTCTTTTGTTTTTTTAATGGCATAAAGATGTTAGTACTGTAGTGTTCGGGTACTCTCATCCTGTGGTTCTCAGAGCGTAGTTCAGTACCAGCAGTGTCAGCATCAGTTGGGCACTTGCTGGAAAGACAGATTCTTGGACCATACCCTAGACCTACTGAATTGGAACTTCTGGGAGTGGAGCCCAGCAATCTTATGTTTTAACAAGCTCCTACTAGGTCCCAGTTGTGACCAGAGGCATTTATGTGTGAGATGGTCACTGCTGTTGACAGTAGCACACAAGGATTGTTGGACTGTCTTTCACAGTGTCATACTAACCAAATGGAAACGGAGCTGCTGACCTTGGCCTCATTCTTCTTAAATACCATGTTATTTGCATCTGTGGAGGTGGAAGAAGAATGTACCTCCCACCTTCAGACTAATACTATTTGTTTACATGATACATGTTTATCAAAAGTGTACTTGACGCTGGAGAAGATTCCTGTCCCTGTGACACTCTTATTAGAAGGAATATAACACGAGTATATGGCCTATGGGCCAAACCCAGCTAGCTGCCTGTTTTGTTTTTTTAAGATCTTACTCGTTTATGTACTTATTTATATATTTATTTGATTATTTTTAGAGAGGGGGAGGGAGAAAGATAGGAAGAGAAACATCAGTGTGTGGTTGCCCCTCATGCTCCCCCAACTGGGGGCCTGGCCTGCAACCCATGCATGTGCCCTGACTGGGAATCAAACCGTCAATCCTTTGGTTTTTGGGCCAGCACTCAGTCCACTGAGCCACACCAGCCAGGGCACCTACCTGTTTTTGCAAGTAAAGTTTTATTGCAGCACAGTCACATTTGTCCATTTCCATTTTGTCTAAGCTGCTTTTGTGCTACATTGGCAGATTTGAGTACTTGGGACAGAAAGCTGAAAATATTTAGTACCTGGATCTTTACAGAAAAAGTTTATGGATCCCTGGGGTAGACTATAAAAGAATAAGTATGCAAGAGTATATTAGGAGGTAACAGGTGTTAGAAAAAAACATACAGCAGGTGAAGGGTCTAGAGAGTTGGTGGCCTACTGTAGATGCAGTGGCCAGGGAGGCCCCTTTTGTAGATGGGACATTGGAAGGAAAGGGTATTTAGAGGAAGGATCTGGCTGAGTGTACATCACATGCTGAGGCCCTGAAACTTGGAATGTTCTGGGAATAGCAACAAGGCTACTGTGGCTGGAGGAAAGAGACTGAGGGTGAAAGGGGTAGGAAATGAGGTTGGCACAGCTGGGGCTGGACCCTTTGTATTGTAGGCTGCAGTGAGGACTGTGTTTAAGTGCGTGTGCTTTGAGAAAATTTTAAAAGCCCTTCTGTAGAGGTTTTTTGCTAAACAAATGGCAGAGGCTGGAAACTAAATACCTAGTGTTGCAGCATATTCCACCATCTCTAAGGAACATTTCTTTACAGTTTCCCCTACACTCATTACTCTTTAAGCTTTGTCTCCCTCAGCCCCTGTGTACTATCTATATTTTACTTAGTTGAATTTTCTCAGAGTGTGTGTAGTTTGGTGGAGAGTAAATAACTTACTGGTTTGAATGTAATACCCTGGAGCCTAGAAATTGGGTCATCCACATTAGCAGCTTTCAAACTTTAAAAAAATATATATGACACATAGTAAAAAATGTATTCGATATTATGATCCAATAGTTACATACACATGCAGTGAAGTAAGAGTTTTATAAAACAGTACTCATCTTTACTGCGAGAGATGTGTTCTGTTTTGTTAGAAACAAAAACACTCGTTGTGACTCCCTAGATTGATTTCTCATTCTGTTCGTGGGTTGTGCGTGGCTGTTTGAAAGACACTGGCCAAGGCTGTACAACCCATAACTTGGAGTCCTTATGTGCAAGGTATTGGGATAGGTACTGTGAGAAAAGTAGAAAGCTCTAATAATTTTCCCTCCTGGGAGGGCATGTGGGAAGGTCTAGCCATAAAATAAACCGGCTGTAGTGTGACGGGGGCAGTGAGTGTCAGATCAGTGACTGCCAGTTCCATAGTGTTGGCGAGTGGGATACAGTGTTTTTGGGTGTCAGAGAAGGCACTTCAAAAAAGTGTCATTTAAACTCAAGACTTGAAGAAATTCTGTATTTTTATAACACAAGTCGGGGGCAGGGGCACGTACCAAGGAGACAATGGTAGGAGATAAAGGGCAGAGCTAAGGAAACGTGAGGTGTGTTGGAGTGAGGTGGGTAGGACAACACTGAGGGCACCAGAGTGTCTGGAACAGGAGGCTCCTGCGTATTGGTGGTGGGACTGAGGTGTTAGAAGCCTTGGTGGACTAACCTAAGATTCTAAGGGGGAAGTGGAACTGGGACCCTTTGTCCTGACTTGTAGTTCAGTGCTAGAAGTCGGTTTTTCCTTCTGTAAGAGAAGGATCCTAATGCCTGTTTCACCTGTGTGACAGTGAAGTGTCAGTACTTGTAAGAATGTTTTCTAAGTTAAGCACTGCCTAAATGTAAGGTGATAGTATTTTTAACATGGGAGATACAATTAGAAAGGAGGATTGGAGCAAAGTAGGTAGGAATTTTGATTGCCACACTAAAGGCAATTTTTGCCCTTTCCATACAGATTTTGGGGTAGAAGAGAGAGGGTAGTGCACCACAAGTTTTAAACAGAAAAGGCCATGATGAAAAATGGCACGTTTTAGGAAAATTAGTATCATAGAATGTGTGTGGGAGAGATTAGTGCCTGTGGCAGGAAGACCAGTTAGAAGCTTTTTTGTTGAAATAAACTTGAAGTTAAGAGGACCGGAATTAGTAAATGGCAGTAGGAACAAAAGAAAAAGATGAATTAAGGTCTCGTTGTGAGAGAGCAAGGACTAACGTCTAATTTCAGGACAAACTAACCAGAATGTTAGAACAACAGGCTCTTCTAGTAAATAGGGAAGATGGGAGGGGAGAGGTGGGGAAGTAATTTTCAGCTTTTAAGATTTTGAATGTAAGGTGAAGGCCATTGGGTAGAAATCAGGAATTGTGAAATGCTACTGGGGCTCAGTGAGGGGAGAGAGATCTTGGCTGGCAATAAGAATTTTATAGTCCCCTACACTGAAGCCTGCAATGCTAGATTTCTAAGGAAGAAAGAGCATCTAGAGAAGGGAGGATCATCAGGTTGCTAAGAGGAGAACCATGGTTATGATGTGACTTGGAAGCCACAAAGGCCCTAACAGCACTTGTCATGCAGGTGTTAACTGCTTTAGATGTGGGCTTCTTTGAATAGGGATGGAAGGTAGATGAAGATGTGGGAAAATGAGAAACTAATATTAACCAAGCTTTTGCTATATTAATAGTAATATTTGTTGACTGCTTACTGTCTGCCAGGCATGGTGTTCAGTATTTCCTATGTACCAACTTTCTTGATTCTCACAACAGCCTTTTCAGATACATATTATTATCCTAGTTTTGTAGATGAGGAAATCGATGCACTGGAAGTTCAGTACCTTGCCCAGCATCACACAGTCTGTGATACAGCTGGAATTCAAACCTAGGCCTGGGCTCTCAACGTGAAGCTGTACTCCGTACCAGGCACTTTGTAGGCTGGTTCCTACAGCGGGGACCTCAGTTAAAAGGCTTAGTCAAGTTTCAGAACAACCCAGCAAGATTGTTAACCCATTTTATAAATTAAGGAATCAAGTCTCAGAGGTTAGGTCATTTGTCCTTGATCACAAAGATAGTAAGTGGTAAAGCCAGGATTTGATCAGATTCTGTCAGAAACCAAAGCCCATATTCATTTATATTTCATGCAGAGGTCAGCACACTTTTTCTGTGCAGAGCTACGTAGAAACCCTGGCTTTGTGTGCCATATGGTCTCGATGGCAGCTACTCCGCTCTGCTGTCGTGGCATGAAAGCAACCGTGAGACTAAACGTGCACGGGCGAGCATGGCTATGGTCCGATGGATCTTTTTTCATGGACACTGAAATTTGAATTACATATAATTACAGGCATCACTGAATATTACTCTTTAAAATTTTCTTTTCTAAACATTTAAAAATGTGAAAAGTATTCTTAGCCAGCAGGCTATACCAAAACAGGTGACAGGCCATGGTTTGCTGATCTCTGCTTTAATCCATTCACTTAATAAATGTGTATTGAATACCTTCTCCATGTGGAGAGTTTGAGTCAGAGACTGGGGACAAAACCCTCTTAAGATGAGATAGGCAATTGAAGTAAGAACTATAATAAATTTACATTTATAAGATCCAGTGAAAGATTAGATGTGGGAGGCTTCTCAGTTTCGGGGGTGAATTCATGAAGGCCTCCCAACAGAAGCTGTGCATTTGAGCTGGGACTCAATAGATTGCCAGGTAGGGGAGGTGGTATGGGGGAGGGTATCCCATGAGGAGACATGAACAAAAAGAGTGTCCTTTGAGGGGAGATCATGAGAAATTTGGCATTATTGGAGCAAAAAGAGGAGTTAGTGCCAGGAGAAAAACCTTGTCAAGATGGTACAGTGATGGGGATGAGTTTGGGAGAAATTTTAAGCCGGGAATTGGATTTTTGTGCTCTAGAAAGATGTACTCTGAAGGATGGATTTACAGGGAGCGGGGCGGGCGCGGGTGGGGGGGGACCACAAGGTGTAAGTGACCACAAGATAAGAAAACTGCTTTAGTGGGTGCAAATAGGAGACCTGTTTAGTGATTGATTAGACAGAGGGATTGAGGAAGAAGGGAATGTCTAGGAAATCTGGGGGTTTGGCTTGATTGGTTGGTCAGTGCCGTTCATCAAGATGTTTTCTAGAGCAGAGAACCATGCTTTGAGGGGGAGGGTGGGAAACAGGGAAAAGAGAAGTGACTTCCCATTTTTAGCATGTTGCATTTGGCGTACCTGTGGGACATCCAGGTAGAGTTGTCCAGCAGCACTTGAACATGTCGGTCTAGAATTCAGGAGGAAGAGGACTGGGCTAAGACAAATCTATAGTAGTAGAGCTGATTGCCCGGTGGTGGTGAGAACGTCGATTGAGAAGAGGAGATTAACCACTAAGCACTTGGAAACACTTGACATCTAAAGGAGCAGGAGGCTGACTGAACGGAAACAGCCTAGAGAGTAGAAGGGGAACCAAGAGGGAGTATTGGCATTGAAGCTTAGGAAGGTGATCTGCCGAAAGGGGGATATGGTCAGTGTTGCTGGAGAGAGGTCAAGAAGATGTGGAATGAGGTGTTCATTGACTGGGCTATTGGAATAAGGAAGGTTGTGAGACTTAATGAGCACTTTCAAAGGAGTGGGCTAGAGCCCAGATTGCAGTGTATTAAATCCTGAATGAACTTGAGAGATTGGAAACACTACCTAAAGATTTAGCTGAGAAGGGAAGGAGATATCCACAGCTAAGGTGTCTCTAGCACTGAATTCAGGGTTTGGCAGGTATTAGAGACTGGGAAGATTCATTCATTCAACAAATACTGTGCCAGGCACTGTTGTTGAAACTGGGGATGGACTAATGAAAAAGAGTAAGAGGAAGTTCTTATCGTGGAGCTTAGATTTTAGGGGGTGGGGGACACAGAAAAGAAACGTCATATAATTTTGGTTAGTGATAATATTTTGAAGAAAATAAAACAGGGAACAAGGACTGAATGATAGAAGATGAATGAGTGGTCTCTGTAGTTATTTTTAAGAGAGTGGTCAGGAAGACCTTGCAGAGGAGATGACTCCTCAAGCAGAGACTTCAAGTATAAAACGCCTGGGGTGAGAATAAAGTAGGTTGTGTGAGGAATAGGGTGCTTGGAGCTGAGGGGGCAAAGAGGAGAAATAGAGAAGACGAAGTAGGGAAAGACGGAGTCCAGATTAAATGGGGCAGTACAGGCCATGGCGAGGCCTAGTGAGTTGATTCTGAGTGTAGAGCTAACAGAACTTGATGGTATAGTGCAGAGGAAAGCAAGTGGGTGAGAAGAGGACCCTTTACTGAGGTGGGGGCGGCAGGAGCAGGGCATTTGGAGAACGGAGGTCAAGATACGTTTCACACGTCTGTCAGACGTTCCAGTGGAGCTATGAGCCGTTTGGGTGAATAAACTGGAGATCAGGCCAGGAGGGCACACTGTGGGAATTAGGCCATTTTGGCAGCTGGGTAATGAATTAGTTTTTTGTTTTGTTTTTTCAGTTCTTTTCTCTCCAAAAAAATTTAGAGGAAGATAGAATAATAGACCTTTAGGTCCAGAAGGAAATCAGCCTTCTTCATTTTTTCCAAATAAAACTGCAGTCTAGAAGGGCTGCTGAGTCCCGTTATTTGAGATCAGTGTTGGGACTAGAATTCAGACCCCATGACTTTTACTCCAGCCTGTTTTCTCCCGTACATGCCCCTGGGATGAAATGACCCTAAACTGCAGGCTCAAGTTTTTTCTGAGGTGCTGAATAGTTGATTTTGGGAATGGGACTTTGGAGCCAGGCTACCTGACTTCAAATCCCAGCTTGCTCACTCACTCACTATAACCTCTCATAAATTGTTTGTCTCTTCTGCATCATTTCATGAAATGGGCAAATGCTTAGTAACCTCAGGGTGGTTGTATGTGGTAGTTATTATAGAAGACCTTTAGAATAATGCCTGGCATACGGTTTGAGCCATCTCAATTATTCCCATCTTGGATATAGAGAGCAGCTGTTTACCCTGCTTCTAAATTCTTTGCATACAATTTGGGTGCTAACAATCCTTATATAAGATATGGTCCTTGTCCTCAAGGAATTTGCATTCTAATAAGGAAGTTAAAAATATAGCCCTGGCTGGTATAGCTCAGTGGATTGAGCGCGGGCTGCGAACCAGGCATCGCAGGTTCGATTCCCAGTCAGGGCACATGCCTAGGTTGCAGGCCATGTCTCCCAGCAACCGCACATTGATCTCTCTCTCTCTCTCTCTCCCCCACCCCTCTCCCTTCCCTCTCTAAAAATAAATAAATAAAATCTTTTAAAAAAATATAGGAGACACTAACTTGCGTAGTTAAAATGATAAGTCACTGAAAGCTATGAATAGTCTCTTCCTTCTCTGACACTTCATGAATTGAACGTCCAGCGACAGCAAGGGCACTGAAAAGGGGTTTGTGGAGAAGGGCCTTGCTGGATAGAGTAGGAGTAGATGGGCATTCCAGACCAGTGGAGTGGGCAGAGTCGGTAGGTAGTAAGGTGGCCAAGCCAGGAAAGCATAAGGTAGTGTTTGAGAACAGTGAAAAGAACAGTTCTGCTAAGGACAGAAGGCCCATGAAAGATAATAGTGATCAGAATCCATGGGGCATATAGCAACACCAAGCTTACTTTTTGGTAGGGCCCCTGAACTGGTGTATCAAAGTGTTGTTATAAACAGTGTCTTTCCTTTGTTAGGATGTATCAGACAGAGACTGTTGAGGTCCTCATGGAAAGGATAAATGTATCGAGAATGATGATACAAGAAAAACTGATCACTGATTGGGTAGCTTAGAGAGTGTTGATCCACAGGTTAGTTGTAACCTGAAGTAAAAAGAGGCCTAAGGAGATGATTCTATAACTCTTCTAAGATTTTTTAAAGAAGATTTTAAAAATTATTTTAGAGAGAGAGGAAAGAGGGAGAAAGAAAGGACAGACACAGATCGGTTTGCCTCTCACTCACCCTGAAGTGGGGGCCTGGCCTGCAGCACAGGCATGCTCTGACCAGGAATGGGACTGACCACTTTCGGGTTTGAGGCCGCAGCTCGGCCCGCTGAACTGCACCGGCCAGGGCTGTTCTGAGGTACTTTAAAATATCTCAGTTTAAAAACTGAGATTAACGCATTTACTAGTATTCTCCCCATGCTTTTACAACCCTTTTTAACACATCAGTATTTTGCCATTTCTGTATCAATTTTATGACCCTTTCCATTTTGGGGTTTGAATATTTTAAAGCAACTCCCAGACTTGCATGTCATTTTGCCCACAAATATTTCACTGTTTGTCTCTAGCTGATGAAGATGCATGTGTGTGTCTGTCTAGGAAGCCACAGTATCATTATCACACTTCACACACTTAACACTCATTTTTATTGTTACACTAATACCTAGCTCATGTTCAGTTTCCTAGTTGTTTCAAAAATGTCTTATTAAAGTTAGGTTGTTAAAATTAGGATCCAACGAAGTCCACGCATTACATTTGGTTGGTATGTCCTTTAAAATCTCTCAATTTATAACAGCCCTCCCCCTTTTAAAATTAAGTTTACTTGTTGAACATTTCTTCGACAGTATTTCCCACATTCTGGCTTGAAGTTTTATGATGCCATTTTATTATTTTTTATGTATATTTTATTCATTATGCTATTAGTTATCCCATTTTTTTTCCTCCCTCTTATTCCCCTCTGCCCTGCACCTCCCTCCACCAGCATTACCCTCCCCCTTAGTTCATGTCCATGGGTTGTACATATAAGTTCTTTGGCTTCTCCGTTTCCTATACTTACTCTTAACCTCCCCCTGTCTATTTTGTACCTACAATTTATGCTACTTATTCCCTGTACCTTCCCCCACCCCGTTCTCGCCCCTCCCCCTCCTCACTGACAACCCTCCATGTGATCTTCATTTCTTTGATACTGTTCCTGTTCTAGTTGTTTGCTTAATTTGTTTTTTTTAGGTTCAGTTGTTGATAGTTGTGAGTTTGTTTTCATTTTACTGCACATAGTTTTTGATCTTCAATTTCTTAGATAAGTCCCTTTAACATTTCATATAGTAAGGGCTTGGTGATGATGAACTCCTTTAACTTGACCTTATCTGGGAAGCACTTTATCTGCAGTTCCATTCTAAATGATAGCTTTGCTGGATAGAGTCATCTTGGATGGAGGTGCTTGCATTTCAGGGCTTTGAATACTTCTTTCCAGCCCCTTCTTGCCTGCAAGGTTTCTTTTGAGAAAGCAGCTGACAGTCTTATGGGAACTCTTTTGTAGGTAACTATCTCCTTTTTTCTTGCTGCTTTTAAGATTCTCCCCTTATATTTCATCTTGGGTAATGTAATTATGATGTGCCTTGGTGTGTGCTTCCTTGGGACCAACTTCTTTGGGACTCTCTGAGCTTCCTGAACCTCCTAGAAGTCTGTTTCCTTCACTACGTTGGGGAAGTTCTCCTTCATTATTTGTTCCAATAAGTTTTCAATTTCTTGCTGTTGTTCTCCTTCTGGTATCCCTATGATTCAGATGTTGGAATGTTTAAAGTTGTCCTGGAGGTTCCTAAGCCTCTCCTCAATTTTTTGAATTCTTGTGTCTTCATTCTGTTCTGATTGCATGTTTATTTCTTCCTTCTACTCCAGATTGTTGATTTGAGTTCTGGTTTCCTTCCCTTCTCTGTTGGTTCCCTGTATATTTTTCTTTATTTCACTTTGTGTAGCGTTCACTTTTCCTTCTATTTTGCAACCATACTCAACCATTTCTGTGAGCATCCTGATTACCAGTGTTTTGAACTGTGCATCTCATAGGTTGGCTATCTCCTCCTTAGTTTGGTTTTTGGAGCTTTGATCTGTTTTCATTTGGGCCTTTTTTTTTTTTTTTTAAATCTCTGTGCACCTCTTGTGTTGTAAAGGGCAGAGCCTTAGGTATTCATTCACCAGGGTGGGGCAAGTCATGGCACTGTCTGTGGGACAGGGGTCCAAAAGGGAGCACTGCCACTTCCTCAGCTGGAGGCCGGTTTTCAGTCATTTCTTCTGCTTCCCACAAGCAAATTGGGCCCTTCTGGTCCTGACTCCTGGGTGGGTAGGTTTGTGTACGTTCTAGGACCCTGTTGGTCTCTCCAATGAGTGCTCCTGTGAGACTAGGAGTTAGTACTGTCAGCCACAGATTTTTATAGCCAGAGGTTTTGAGGCTTGCTTTTCCTGCACTGGAACCCCGGGTTGTGTGGTCTGTCTCGCTTCCCAGTTGTTCCTCCCAGTTTATCGACACACAAACGTGGGACCGCTTGTCTGCCTGCCACTGCCTCACTCACCTGTCCTCCCACTGCCTTGCCGTGCATCCCCTCTGCCCCTGCTGCCCATATCCACCTCTCCTGCCAGCCTGGATGAATGTTTCTTCTTCTTTTTTTATGTTTCTTCTTCTTCTTTTTAAAGATTTTATTTATTTTTAGAGAGGGAAGGGAAGCGGGGAGAGAGAGAGAGACAGAGACAGAGACATCAATGTGCGGTTGCCGGGGGACATGGCCTGCAACCTAGGCATGTGCCCTGACTGGGAATTGAACCTGCGATGCCTGGTTCGCAGCCCACGCTCAATCCACTGAGCTACACCCGCCAGGGCTGAATGTTTCTTCTTTAACTCCTTGGTTGTCAGACTTCCATGCAGTTCGATATTCTGGCAGCTCTGGTTATTTTTTATTCTTAAATTTGTTTTCCTTTTTTTTGGTTGTGCAAGGAGGTACATTGTGTCTACCTATACCACCTCCTTGGTCAGAAGTTCTGATGTTATTTCAATATACCCTTTCGTTCCCCATATTTCTTTTAAGTGGTATTCAGATGTTTGTTTTGGTAAGAATTTTGATAATGCTTCTTTACTATCATATTGAGAGGCCCATAATGCATGGTTGTCTCAGGGGATTCAAATGTCAGCTTGCCCTTCCCTTGGTGGTCACTGATTGCAGCTGCCTAGATCTGTTGTTTCATAGTGGTTGTGAGATGTTGATTTTCCAACTGTTACCATTTTTCCTATGTTTATTCATTGGAATTTTATTTTGTAAAGAACTCTTATCCATATACTTTAACAAAATCACTATAATACTCTAACATAAAGGAAAAGGAAACAAAAATGAAATAGTGTATAATAATGTGCCTTTAGATGTAAATGATCAGACATAATTACTACATTAGAAGAAATAATGAAGAAGCTAGATACTTGTACCTACATACAGAATCAATATGAATTTGAGTGACAGCTTGAAGTGCAGATCCATAACAGACGTGTTTTGTTGATGATTCAGATACCTTAAGCATTATTGCCTTCTGTTTCTTTTTGAACGACTCATGGTGTCAAGTTTTAAATTAAACAGTTTACCCAAACAGTTGTATTACTATCTGGGTAAATTGTTTAAATTGTGATTTCAGTGTATGTTAACATGGAAAACTACCTATATGTAAAATTGAGGTACCTTTTAAGTTCAAGTAATTACAAGCACGTTTTTCTGTTAGGACATTGAGAAATCGTGGAAAAGGTGGGATACTACTTCATCGTGTAATATTGTCAGTCACACTGCAAATTTCTAGAATCCCTGGCTTTGACCTCCAAATGCCACAGTGACACCCATTGTGATAACCAAATTTTCAAAATTCCCTCTCAGAAGTAATATCATCCTTTACTAGTCAAATGAATATATTAAGACAGGAATTACATAGTCAGTATAAATAAACATTTAAAAATAGGAGCTAAAAACATTTTTTTGCTAATATTACTTTACATCTAGAACCTAAGAAACTCTAAAAGTTAAATTCATGAGATAATTTAGTAAATGTCTATATACCTAGGAGGGAGATTTGCTGGGTCATAAGTGTGTAGCTTCATTTTCATTTAAATTTTTTTCGCACACTCACTTTTTTCCCCTCATAGAATTGCGTGTTTCTTCCTGTTTCCTTTCTTAACATCTTTTTATATTGTAGGGCTTTTTTTCCCAGTGACACATACCTTGTAATGGTATGTTGGCTTCTCCAAAAGATTTTGTTTTGTTTTTAGAGATTTTTATTTTATTTTTTATAATTTTTAAAAGGATTTTATTTATTTTTAGAGAGGGGTGAAGGAACGAAGACAGGGAAACATCAATGTGTGGTTGCCTCTCAAGCGTCCCCTACTGGAGACCTGTCCCACAACCCAGGCATGTGCCCTGAGGGGGAATCAACTGGTGACTGTTTTGGTTCCCAGGCCCGCTCTCAATTCACTGAGCCACACCAGCCAGGGCAGGTTTTATTTACTTTTAGAGGGAGGGAGAGGGAGAGAGAAGGTGAGAAACATAAATGAGAGAGAAACATTGATAGGTTGCCTCTCATGCACATCTCGACCTAGGACTGAACCGCAACCCAGGCATTTGCCCTTACCAGCGACCTTTCAGTTTGTGGTTTGCAGGACGATCCCCAACCCACTGAGCCACACCAGTCAGGGCCACAGCATACATTTTAAACTTACATAGGATGGGCTCTGGTCCGGCAGCTCAGTTGGAGCATCATCTTTGATACTCCCAGGTTATTTGTTTGATCCTGACAGGGCACATACAGGAATCAGCCAATGAATGCATAAATAAGTGGAACAACAAATCAGTGTTTCTCTCTCTCTCCCTCTGTTCCTCCCTCTCCTCTAAAAGCAATACATAAAATATATATATGGTGACCTTGATGTGATTGTTTTTTGGTGTCAATAAAGTTTAGAACCTTCTTTCATAAGCCCTTAAATAATGAGTGTTTGGAAATAAATACATTTAGAGGAGTCTCTCCTTTTTGAAAGTTATAGCTATAAAAGCAGTCTCATACAGGTATACTGTACTGAAAATTCAGCTGCTACAAACAGCTTTGTCAGGACTTTGCGAAAGGCTCGACAGCCTTTTTTTATACAGTTCTAAATGAAGCAAAACAATTGTTTTTTAACTTATGGGATAAAGACATACCTAGAAAGTAAGTCTTCACTAAAGCTGCAAAATATATTTTATGTTTATGGGAAAATGGAGTTTGGTAATATGCCTAAACAATTAAAAAAATGTTTTGGATATCCTAATTGAATGTCTGATGGAAGATTTGGAATATCTTGTTGTGATACTGGACAGTTCTTTCTTGCATTTCCAGATGCCTAAAACTTCGGCACCTCTCCCCAGTTAATGACAGTAGAGCCCCCAGTCATTGTGAGACCCTCCACCAAAAAGTACCCCCAGCAGAGTCCCCCCCCCCCAAAAAAAAAAAAACACTCCCAGGGAGTGGTACCTGACAGCCGAACCGTAGCTAAACTAATGTGATTGGATCATGACCTATAGTTTGAAAAGACTTTGGGGGGTTTCCCTCAAAACTGATAATCAGTTGCAACATTATTGCAAATATAAGATTGTTACTTCTGTAGTGTTGATGAATCTGCTTGGGTTAGCTTTGTTCTTCATATTCAGACTCCAAGATTACTGGCTTTACCAAATTCATTTGTCCTCCAATTTAGATGGCACTAGTGTCCCATGAAATGTGCAGAAATCCTTTCAGAGGCACATTTTAGTCTGTCAAATCTCTGAACACAACCCATGCATTGGTAGAGTGTCCAGTATACTATTTGAGAACCATTTGTTGAACCATCTGCCTCCTTGTTTCTTTTAGATTCACAGAAAAGTTGCAGAGATTATGTGGAGACTTCCCTTATTACCCCCTCACCCAATTGCCCTTAATGTCAACATACCATCTTAGCACATGTCAAAACTAAGAAACCAACATTGGTATATCATTACTCATTAAACTGTGGACTTGTTTGGATTCTACCAGTTCTTACACTAATACCCCTTTTCTGTTGCAGGACCTTCTTAAGGATACCACACTGCATTTAGTGCCTCTGGGTTTCGGCCTCAGTAGCTGCCCAGAGAGCAAACAAGTGCACTATTCTGGGCTAGCTCTGTTTGAAGCTGTGACAGCCCCTCTGCATTGCCTGCTCTTCATCTCTTCTGCTAAATAGCCCATTTGCCTTAGTTTCTAGATCCTTTTCCATTCTGTCAATATATGTGTATTTTCTAATTTTAAAATACGACACCCAAAACTGAATGCAGTTCTT
The DNA here is from genome assembly GCA_004024845.1 of Tonatia bakeri. Taxonomy (NCBI): domain Eukaryota; kingdom Metazoa; phylum Chordata; class Mammalia; order Chiroptera; family Phyllostomidae; genus Tonatia; species Tonatia bakeri. The sequence goes on along the minus strand of PVIA01002379.1, from coordinate 161,736 downwards.
CACATATGGTCTGACAGGTGTGAAATGTGGCAGTATTACAGTTGAGTGTTTTGTGTGTTTGTTGATATACACTGAGTTTATTTGTTTACTTTCTGGCTTAAGCAACTGCATCTCATCTTGGGCTAATAATGAAGCTGAAGTTCTACTTTGTTCATTCTCCCAAAATTTTTTGTCACATGAATTGTTGTTTAACCCAAATACAAGACTTTATGTGAATCCCTTTAAAAATTCGTCTTTGTTTTGACACACTCATTCGCCTCTCCTTGAATTCCTATTCTGTTTTCCAATGGTTTAACTGTTTCTTTTATGCAAAGCTTATAAGTTGTTTTCTGTCATTTTCTGAGTCACTGATAAACATTATATAGAATAGGGTCAAGTACAGGACCTTACGGGTAGGGAAGATAAGTGAACAAGAGAAAAGATGTAGCAAGTATGTAACTATTTGAGGAAGCTAACCAGGGTTAGCATAGGGTGAAGGCCTGGATTCAATCTCACCTACATACCAGCTGCCTCTAGTGTCTAAACTAAAATTCTCACAGAGTGTGAACAGTTGAATTTTGGAGGAGGACTGGTAGGTAAGGAAGGTCAATCTTACCCAAGAATGAAGCCAGTTGTGAGTCATAGTATTGTTATCTTACCTTTCATTTTACTGGTCAGGCCTGAACCAGTAAAGATTTTCATGAGACTTTAAGTTAGGAATGGTTTTGAAAATCTTGGAGAACTTTAGGCATACTTCTATGACCAAGGATGCATTCGAATGACATACTTCCTCTTCAGTAAATGCATATTCATATGTCATTTCTCATTTTTTTCTGTTGATCTTTTTCTGAAATTTTTAAAAGATTTTATTTTATTTTTTTAAAGAGAGGAGAAGGGAGGGAGAAAGAGAGGAAGAGAGAAATACCAGTGTGTGGTTGCCTTGCATGTGCCCTGACTAGGAATCAAACTGGCGACCCTTTGGCTCCCAGGCCAGCAGTTAATCCACTGAGCTACACCAGCCAGGGCTTTCTTAATTTTTAAGAGCCCATTGTTTGTTATATTTGTTGCAGATATTTCTCCCATCTGTTGTCATTTGACTTTGTGTTTATGGAATCTTTCTCTAGTATTAAAGTTTTTGTATATATGTTTATTGGTTTTAGAGAGAGAGGAAGGGATAGAGAGAGGTAGACACACACATCAGTGTGAGAGAGAGTTGTCAGTTGGTTGCTTTCCATATGTGCCCCAACTGGGGATTGAACCCTCAACCTAGGTATGTGCCCTGACTAGGAATCGAGTGTGCAACCCTTTGGTGCACAGGATGATACTCCAGCCAAATAAGCCACACCAGGCAGGGCTAAAGTTCTACATTTATACTTATCTATTATCACAGTGCATTCCTCTCCCCTCCTTCTATTTATGGTTTCAGGTTCTCTGTATTGCTTAGAAAGTCCTTATCCACTAAGAAGTAATAAAAATATATTTTTATAGTTTCTTTTAAGAAGTTTATGGCTTTAAAAAAGTCTAAACAGTATTTGCTATTTTTCAGATATATGGCAAGTTGGGCAGTCCTTTTCTTTAAGAATAGAATTTTTATGTATGTGTGAGAAATATGTCATCTCTTCAGAAGAGTATACAAAATGTGTGTATATTCATTGAAAAGATAATAAAACAAATTCTTGTATCCATCACCCATGTTCAGAAATAGGCCCTGTCACAGGCATGTCCATACTACTACAGGGACCTTTGTCCTGATCATCCTTTTGCCTTCCTCTGTGGTTGAACACCCAACACATCTGTCCCCATCCAAGCAGTGCATTGTGATGAGTGGGAGCCTCCAACTCACACCCCCGTGTGAGGAGAGGGCCGTCCACTGGGTGGAGGCTTCCAAGAGAGGAGCCGCTGGACCAAGTCTGGCTCAGCCTCCCTGAGAGCTGCCGAGAAACCCTTTGGAAAAGTCGTCGGGTGAGGTCACGAGTGGAACTTGAACTCAGAGCCACCACAGAAGGGGATCTGACTGGGTTGTCGCGGGGACCCCGGGTGGATTCCCAGCAGAGACGTGGTCCGAGGACGGCTGCTCTGTCTGTGGCCAAACCCACCCCCAGGAGCAGGTCGGAGAGAGCGTTCAGCTGAACCTCAGCTTCGGGGAGAACGGGAACGTCATCCGCACACACGCTGCTGACCAGCCAAGTCCAGACAAGCAGCTGAGCCCGGCCAGACCCCTGGGCAGCATTCTGTCCTCAAGTCAAAAAGAAAAAGTATACTGTCACAATTTTGTGTGTGTGCATATTTGATTTTTTGTTATTTTTGGTAGTTGTGCTCCATAAAGTTACCACAAACACCGAGCTAGCAAATACTGAAACATTGCTCAGAGGGGAAATTTAGGGTTAGGTTCCTGCAAACATCTGGTCACATTTTCATCAACAGCTCAGTGCATAACCTTATTTCATATGTTTCTGTTGAAAGACACCTTTTTAAATATATGTTGTTGTTTTATGAACATAGAACTCACAGTCGAGCACTGTATCTCATGCCTGAACAAAGCTTACCTAACACATTTTACCAGTAAGACATATCACAGCCTTGTGCTTAGGAACACTGGACAGCACTTAAGCACTACATTTAGGGGCCGTTTTAAACAGTGAAGTCACCTGCAAGCAGTACAAAAAGTAAAAAACAAAATGAAACAAAAAAACCCACCATGGCACTAACTAGTCCATGCAAAGGACACTTGTTTGCAGTATGAGAGCGAAACAAGAAGACAGAGGTGACTTATTTGACCTCAGCTGAAAGTGTGCTCATCAGGCAACTCAAATGTGTACAAATTGACTGAAAGCCCTGCAGGTGCTGTTTGTGCTTGTGTGTGTGTGTGTGTGTGTGTGTGTGTGTGCATACGTGTGCACGTGCACGTGTGTGTGTATAAATAAACAAAATGGAAAATCAATCTGGGAGGTTGGAAGTCCAGATAGTAACCCTGGGATAGTTACTGGAAGGGCACAAGGAAACATTTTGGATTCTAGTACTATTCCGTTACGTACTTGGTGTGGGTGTTAGTTAGGCAGGATGTGTTCACTTTATGAAAACCAAGCTGTGTGTTTATGATTTGTGTACTTTTCTGAACTGTGTTATACTAAAGTAGACAGTGTAAAATAAACAGTACTATGGCCTCAGGATCTGGTGACGAGCATTCAGCATCTGTGGCCCTTGAGTGTCGCTGCTCCAGTGTGCCGGACTCAGTACGCCATGGCTATCATCCTGGGGGTTCCCACTCCATCGTCTCCCTGGTGGTTTTCGTTGCTTCTCCCTTGTATTGGGTGTCCCGTTTCCTAGATTCTGTCTTCGGTTTCCCCTCCTGTCACTCCTCTGGTACTACATATATACTTACGTAGTTTTTGGAGAAAGGGTGCATAGGAAATAACTTTTTAAAAGAACTTTACACATCTGAAATGTTGTTATATTACCCTCATACTTGAATGGTAACTTTCCAAAGTGTAGAATTTTAATTTGGAAATTCTTTCTCTCAGAATTTTGATGATATTAGCACTAATGTCCAGCGTTCAGTTGAAAACATCAGTCTCTTGATCTTTGTGTGTGACCTCTACTCCTCCCTTCCCCCTACTCTCCTGGAAGCTAGTAGACTCTCCTTTATGCCCACTCTTCTGCACTGGGATTAGTGTGTTTCCCTTTATCCATTGTGTTGGGTACTCATTGTGCCCTTTCAGTCTGGCAACTCAACCTCTTCTGGGAACTTGAATTGTTCTGTGGATTATTTCCCATCCCACCCCCACCCCTCCATTTTCTCACTTTCAGTATATTGAAACTTCTAGATTGGTGTTCCAGTCTTTTTTATGTTCTGTTCCTGTTCTCCTCCTCCTCCTCTTCCTTCTCCTCTTCCTAGAGACAATTTAGTTACTTAACTCCAACTCTTCTTTTTTGTGTGAAGTATGCATTTTATTGTCATCAGTGCTTTGAGTTCACTAAATCAGGGACTGTATGTTTTACCTTCTAATAAGCAAACTTCCCCTTTGCACTCAAAGTAGAATATAATGTCAGAGAAGCAACTTAGAAATTTAACTGTTTCTCATAGTGCTTTTACATCTTTCATCCTTAGATGATTCTTCACCCTAACTTTCATTCCACTGATACCTGATGCTGCCAATCCTGAACATTTTGTTGAATCTGCATTGTAAATTAGGTTCTTAGCCTTCCCCTTTACTTGTATTCCACTTTCTCCAATCTCCAACTTATTTACCATTCATTCATATGCTTTCCAGCTTCCAAAATCTTGTTGCTATTGTTTATTCTTCCTATCCTTACGAAATTTTCTTTTTTTCAATTCCAGTATGTCAACAAAAGTTTGCTGCCACCAGACTAATGTCAACAGAAGTCCTTAATCTGGGGTGCAGAAAGAGGACAAACTCAATTCAGGAGAACAGTGTACAGACCAGAGAAATGTGGTTTATGGTGGAAACCAAAAGTGTACTCCACTGAGGTGCAGTTTTATAGAGAAAGAGCCCAAGGTGGTTCCTGACTGGTCCTTTTTATGCATATGAGGATTCTAAATTTGCCTGGTCTGATTGGTGCAAATAGCACTATCCAGATTGGAGGGGTTTTGATTGTCTTTAGGGAGTTGCTCTGATTGGTTAGTATGATGTAAATGAGGACATAGCTGTGCAGTTCCAACTGGACCAGCTGGACCGGAAGGTCTCAACCAGGAACTCCTTTATGAAGGGTTGACTCAGAGGGAAGGAGCACAGGGCAGGAGGTTGAAAAGGCTTAGTCTGTAGCATTTCCCTGAAAGGCATTGTGCATGAGAAACCTATGTCAGTGATGGCTGTTGACCTCTGGTTATGAATTTGTGCCCAGTTAACCATGAAGAGTCCTTCTTGGCAGATATATTCCTTTTGGAGTTTCACAAATACTAAATTTTCTTAAAATTCAAAATTAGCTGTTTTAGACCTTAACAAAACTATGGCTCAGTCTCAAATGCCATTATTTAGTGCATTGCTGTCCAATACAGCAGCCACTAGCTAATGTGAGCGCTTGAAATATAGTTAATGTGGAGCTGAATTGCAATTAAATAGTCACACATGGCTGGTGGCCACCATACTGGATGGTGCGGGTGCAGTGCCAGTGAAGTAGGAGTTGGGGTGTCGGTTTTAGTCAATATGTCTGCCTTGAGGAAGAACTTCTGTTGCCTTCTCCTTGGTTTGTATGTTTATTCATTTATATCGGTATGGACACATGGAGTCCTATATTATTCAATGGGTTCTACTCTATTACTTTTTTATTATTTATTTTGATGCTCAAATTGTCCCAGATTTGCCAGTGGAAGCTCCTCCAAGTTTTCTTTTGTGTTCTTTTGACACATACCCATTGTTCTTTCTGGATCATTCATTTTAGAACTGGATACTATAAGCTCATGTACTTGCCCTGTCCCGACCTCTAGAATCATCCATTTCTCCAAGGAGCTCATGTTCCTCTGAGTAGAGGATACTGTTGGGAACCAAGATCTGGGTGTTTGGTGGGCTCATTGCTACTGGAGCTTCACAGCTTCTAGGCCCTCCTCAGCTGGCAAGGCATTTTAATTGAGTAGTGACTATTGCATTGGACAGTACAGACATATATATTTCATCATTGCAAAGGGGAAATGTTGGGATTACTAGGTTTTAGGAGTTCAGAGTCATGTACCACCCCAAGCCTGGGTCTGTCTCCATATAGTTGGTACTTGGCCGTTTGAGTGGGATGCAGGAGAGGTTGGTGCTGGAGCCCCTTGCTGGTAGCAGGATGCTTTCTTTATCACTTTAGCTTATCCCATTGACAGAATGGAAACCAAAACCCATATGCCAGTGGAATGTGAATAATTGAGTTTACAGACCCTAGACCGTGGTTTCCCAACCTCAGCTCCGTTGTCATTTTGGGCCAGGTGGTTGTCCTGTGCTTTGTAGGATGTTTAGTAATAATCCTGTCCTCTGCTCACTTGATGTCAGCATCTCTCCCACCCCAGTGATTCCATAGTTACCAGATACATAGGGGTTGGGGTGGGGACGCAAAATGACCTTTGAGAGCTACCTCCTAGACCAGCTTGCAGAGAATATGCTAGAAGGGTAGGCTTGGAGTGCCCTACTTACCTCACATGTCATTGAAATGTGAAGAAAGGGAGGTGAAATCAATGTTTATGTCTCTGCTGTATAAATTATTGTATTTTTTTTCTCTTTAATTGTTGAGGAAAGAAAAAAAACCTGTTAAGCAGTCTATCTGCAGTCAGACTGAATTCAAATCCCTGCTGGTAGATTTGTTTAGATAGTCTTAAAGTTTGCTCTTGAATTTTCTAGGTTGCAGATGTTGCCAAACTCTTTAAGTGGGTGAACTGCTCTTTGGAGTGTTGCATTTCAAAGTCATTATTGTTGTATTGTCAACCCGTGTGCATTTTCTGGATGGTGCCCTCCTACTAGAGTCATACTGCTTACAGTCATGGCTGGAAATGTTTCTAAATGGAGGGAAGAAGAAAAATGAATAATATTTATATTAAAGCCAATGTTTTGTTTTTGTTTTGTTAGTTCTGGATACTTAAATTTGAGTACCATTTAACCTTATTTCCTAAAGATTTACTTCAGACTGTATCAGCACTGCCAGTTTTCCTCATTATATCGTTAAGCTTAGTCCTTTTCTTCTTTCTGTCCCATACTGTCATTCTCAGTGATAGAAGGGCATGTCATCATCAAAGGATATTTTCCAAAGGTTAACCTAGCCAACTCCTTACAATACCTTTCAACTTGCTTGTGTCATTAGTACCCCAAACCTAGCATTTAAGGTTAGGCTAATATGCTTTCGAAAGCAGACATGAGCTACAGTTTCTCTTCCAGTGCTAGAGCATTCACTATACATTGTGTTCATTGTTCATTGTCCTCTCCAGACCTTTAAACTAAAGGGATCTACCATAGCTCCCTTTAGTTTAAAATAATTGAAAGAACTGGAACAAACATTAAAATAATGTAATAGTTGAAGATTGGATTTTTGAGGAGCTGTTACATTTTATCCATTAGTCTAGAAAAGAGGAAGAAGCAGTTTAATTATTATCTTAAACTACATAGTGGGTTTCTGTGAGCGGAGTTAGAGTAACCGCCTTGTGTCTGGGGGACATGGGACAGAGGGACCTGAAGCTGCATTTCAGTGGTGTGAAGAGAGGGCACCTCAGGGACTGCTCCGGGTGATGAAGAGTTGTGTGCAGGTGAGGGAATTGCATCAGTCTGTTGTCCCCTCCCAACCAGAACAGGTTATCCAGTATTGTTTTTACATGTCGAATGTGTTTCCATAGTTCTCTGTCTCTTGCTCTTCATACTGTTTTTTAATTGCTTATTTACCAACCCTTTTTTCCCTATTAAACTTTAATCACTAAATGAGTACTGAAATTGCTCAAAACTTTTTGTTGATTTCATAGTTTCACTGGGTCAACTATTTTACCCCTTTATACCTCAACATAAGACCACCCATTCTATCTCCAAAAGTCATCTTCCATGCTGCAAGTTCCTTTACAGGCTGAGATGGGATGGGGAGTTTGTCCATGTTGGGTGTTTTTCTTTTTTTCAATGAAACATTTTAAACATATGGAAAAAATAAGGTTTTGTAGATAATAGGCAAATTCCACTTTATGCCCTTTTCTTGATACCATTCTGTGCCCTTCCCTTTCTCGCTCCCTACCAGAGGTCATTTCTTCCAGTTGGTATCAGTGGGAAGAAATCCATGTTTTAATGTACTTTTCCACATATGTGTGTGCCTGAGAACAATTGTAATGTGTTGTATAATTTAAAATTTACGTATTTTCATATAGTATGTTTTCTTTTAAAACTTGTTTTTGTGGGAACTTTGATTTGTGTTAGTCTAGTAGTCCACTGGGGCACACACATATGTGGAAAGTACATTAAAACATGGATTTCTTCCAGTTGATACCAACTGGAAGAAATGACCTCTGGTAGGGAGCAAGAAAGGGAAGGGCACAAAATGGTATCAAGAAAAGGGCATAAAGTGGAATTTGCCTATTATCTACAAAACCTTATTTTTTCCATAAATTTAATGGAATTAAATTCCATTGTGTTTAGTATTGTGCACAGTGTTCCAGTATTTTGTTATGTGATCACGTCATGTAGATTGTCGAATCCCCTGTCTGAAGATGTATGCGTGCCAAGTATCCTCATGTGTTTGAAAAGACCAAAAGTTTAAAGATAAACTCTATATTTGAGTCATATATTGATTGTTGATGTGCTGTGAGGCTAGATGTTTCTGGCTTATTGAGGTTTTAAGTCCAGGAGTGATAATGTATTTAAACATTTGCCAGTGCAGGGCATGGATTTTCAAGAAGTTGAGAAAGTACTATTCTAGAGTAAGAACTTAGGAAATAGTGACTTTAGGTAGAGCAGTGTTTGATTCTCAACCTCTGGAAATAAATATCTATATGAGCACCTGCCTCAAAATTCAAACCTCAGGATTTCGTTTTACAGAAGTTATGTGAACAGTACAATTAGGGTCTCTTAGAAATTAAAGAGTCGAAGGAAAAACAATAAATGTGATGTTAAATATATATGCCATAGTATACAAAAAGTTTTAAAGACGTCCATTTCTGGAAAAAACATATCTACTGTTGTCAGAATACATGCGTCAGTAGGCAGTTGGAACGGCTGTGTGCCTTAGTTGATGCATCCAGAAAAGAGGAACAGTTCCGTGACCAAGTCCTCAGCAGGTGCCTGGTGTGTCAAGGTCGATTCAACACTGACTGTTGAGGGAACGTTGCTGAGTAGAGAGATCTGAGGGAGGTTGCCCTGTGTCATGGATATTCCTTTTTAAGTGTTCTAATTTTTCAGGCCAACCCCTACAGGTTTGAAATTTAATGTATTTTTTAATAACAATCTCTTTTGCAAGTCTCTGCAAACATGCTTATGTAATCACTAGGTAGTTTCATTAAAATTACCAGCTTTACTAAGGGCAGTTGACTTTGGGAGAGCTGGAGCTTTCTGCCTCGTTCCATAGATCTGCCCAAAGGGTATTCAGAACTGAGCAGTAGTTTGTGTGCTGTGTGCATTGTTTATAAAGACCTTTTTTTTTTCTTTTATTTATTTCTAGAGAGAGGGAAAGGGAGGGAGAAAGAGAGGGAGAGAAACATCAATGCGTGGTTGCCTCTCATGTGGCCCGCACTGAGGACCTGGCCTGCAACCCAGGCGTGCGCCCTGACTGGGAATCGAACTGGTGACACCTTGGTTCACAGCCTGCACTCAGTCCACTGAGCTACACTAGCCAGGGAAGTGAGCATTGTTTAAAACAACTGATCTGAATTGTGCAGATGCATGCAAATATTGGGGTTTTATTTTTGTCTTTTTGCATATAAAATTGTTAAAACTGGGACAGACAGAAACCTGTTTCCCATCAACAGCCCCATCATTTGGTACAGCTGGTAACCACACTCTCCTAAGCTGATGTTGCCAGATTGCAGCTGATGCCTAGAGGTATTTGGGGCAGCATTTGGGGGGAGCGGGGATTTAATTTTCTTTTATCCTTTAGGAAACAAATACCTGTTGTCATCCCTTCGCCCCCCACACCTACTTTCATTATTCAATCTTACATCAAGAAGTCTGTTATAGACTCACATTAATCCCTTTCACCTCATTTCATTCACTTCATTCACTCAGCAGATATTCACTGAATTCCTACTTTGTCTAGGCACTCCTTACACACCTCCTCCTCCTCCTTTATTTTATGTGTTAGTAAGAAATCAGCTCTAACCATGGCTTAGTATAATAGTAGATTGGGGAATGTAGAGAAGCTTCTCTGTTCCCAGATAAGAGGTTCTGAAAGGCTATTCCTAAGCTCACTATTGAGCAATTCCGTTGTGATTAAGATAAGTTTCTGTTTCCAGGTAGGAGGTGCATTTCTACAAAATAAGAGTGCAGACCAGTTCTTTGCAACCAGGTAAACCCATCAGTTGTTCTAAAATGGACTGACTTCCTTTACACTGAAAAATTTCAGAAATTAAACTTTCTTCCTTGACAAAATGCATAAGGAACTCCTGAAATATAATGTCCAACCTTGTCTTTCTGTCCACTTTGTTGAGCAGATTTGAACTGACTTTGAATCATCCATAGTCAGGAGAAGTTTTACCATACTTGCCAACTATCCCAGGACTTCGGTGCAAAGATGATAAGTGCATGTAAATTGTTGGGCACACAGTTAATAACAATGGCAGTTGCTACTCATACATCTAGAGTGTTAGCTTTGTGTAACAGATTTTCATTGGTTGCTGTTTGCCTGGGTAACAGTTCTGTTCACTCCTCTGCCCTGTCACATGGTAGACAGAGATACTTAGTGAGAAATGAAAGGATAGGTGGATGCTCCTTACTTGTAGAGCTTGTAGAATTCCACCTGAAAACCATCAAGTAAGAGTAAAAAAATTTGATACAGAAACAGTTGTTTTATAGAACCAGAAACAGTTGTTTTACAGAACCAGATAAATGTATAAGAGTTTCAGGCAAGTCTATCTACTACTAAGTGTAAAGAACATACATACTACACCTGGGTTTCCATGTTTTCCTCCCAACTGTTGTATGTCCTTTTTCTCATTTCTTTCTCTGCCCCTGAATTTCTTTGACTAAAGGTCTTTTCTTGAGTAGTATGTTTGTATGGGTCTCTACTCAATTTAATTTTCTCTTCTCTGGAGTCTCTCATTTAACCATATGGCTTAGATTTTTTTTTGATAAACATGTATAGAGTTACTTGTATATTTAATATATGAGGTCTGTCTGGAAAAATTCCAGCCATTGTTAATATAACAAGAACAGTTTGCACGACATCTTTGTGACCTGGCAGCCAAGGAGAGTGGACTGGAATGTGCATGCATGAGCAATAATGACTTCACTGCAATAGTCAGTGGAGGTGGTATTCGCCCTTGAGTGAGCATGTGTACTGTGTGGCTGTCACATTCAAAATGACTTAGTGAGTAGAGCAACGAATCTGCATCAGATTTTGCGTTAAGCTTGAACATTCCTCCCTGGAAACTATTTGAATGATTCAGGAGGCCAAAGCTATGGGCAACCAGTGATTGACAGCTTCGTCATGGCAACATGCCTGCTCATGCATCACGTCTTGTGCAGAGTCTTTTGGTGAAACATCAAATCACCCAGGTGCCTCAGCCCCCCCGTAGCCCAGGTTTGGTGCCCTGTGACTTCTGGCTTTTCCCAAAATTAAAATCACCTTTGAAAAGGAAGAGATTTCAGACTGTCAATGAGATTAGGAAAATATGACAGAGCAGCTAATGTCAATTGAGAGAACTGTGTGAGGTCCCAAGGTGCCTACTTTGAAGGGGACTGAGATGTCATTGTTGTAAGTACAGTGTTTCTTGTATCTTCAATAAATGTTTCTTTTTCATATTCTATGGTTGGATACCTCCTGGATAGGCCGTGTGTGTGTGTGTGTGTGTGTGTGTGTGTGTGTGTACACCTAAATTGTCTTTTATTAGTTTGCTCTTAATTGTTTAACAAAAGACTTCTTAAGTTACTTTACCTTTGCAAGGCATGATTGTATTTTCTACGACTCTTGATCTAGGCTCCTATTTTGTGAAATACTATAATAAAATTTGTCTTAGAATCCTTCCTCCAGCAATTTTACTTCTTGAAATACCTTTTGACCACCATTTGTTTCTGGCTACTTTTGCTTTTCACCAAGTTATAATATGCAATAGTTCATTTTTTTAATTGCTTCTCTGTTCATCTAAAACCCTTTTCAAAGAATTGCATGATTTTTCAACCACCTAAGTGAAGGAACTTCTTTTTGGTAATTGTCCTTTATCATTGTAAACTTAGTGGCATAATTCTCTGTGCAGTTTTCAATATTAAAATTATTGTATAGTATGTAGTATATACACACATACTTCTTTAAAGTCACACTTATTAGAGATGCATAGCCTCTGAAGGGAGAATAATTAAGTATTTCACAAAACAGGGCCTTCCTCCCAAATTACATGGCATCTAGATGTCAAAATAAATTGGCAGTGTCAAAAACCACATAATCTCAGACCTCCAGATTCCGCGGGGGGTTGACTTCCTGTTGTGTTCTTTTTTACTGTCTCTTGACAGATAATTTGCCCTTTATTGGCCTTCCCTTCCCATCACTCTATTCCCTACCTAAAAGTTCATTCAAATCAAAAGAAAAAGTAGCAGTATCCTTTGGGTTTTCTTTCTTTTTTTTTTTTTTTAAACTATAAATAAAATTAAGAAAGAAAAAAGATTTTGTGTATTTTTTTAGTGGCTTTTTAAACTTGTTCCCACTAGAGGGCATTCTTTCCTTTGATTTTAGTTTGTACTGTGTATGTATTTAGTTTTCAGAACTGTAAAATACAATGGTAAATGTTGAGAATATGAATGTTCAGATACACCTTTTACAGGTAGGCATCAGATACACACATCCTTTCCACCTAAGTTTTACCTGTGCCAGTATCAAACTGAGGTTAAACTATATTTCCTCGCATTTTGTTTATGTTGTTAGGTGAACTTGATCAGATAGGGAATCACAAGTATTCTACCATAACTTTCTGATGTAGCTAATGCTAGTTACCATTTTACAAACTAGTGATTGTCTGAGTTTTACGACATAGTATGGCTAAAGCTCGATTATAATTTTTCATATGCCACTTCTGTGTTCTGTTTAAGATTTTCCTGAGATCCTCTTGGCACCAGGTAGAACCATTGTTGTTAAGTGAGGGATGGTGCAGCAAAAAAGCTAACTTATTTGTTCTAATAGAAACTGTAGATTACCCAGGAAGGAAATTTTATTTGTCTTTTAAAATGAATTCTAACCAATATACTTAGAAGGGACTCTGTTTTTTTGAGTGGGAAATCTGGGTCCTTTTCAAAACTAAATTAGATTTAATCATTCTAACTGGGGGCGAGGGAAGTGGGTTGCTGTTGAGAAACTGGTGAAGCCTCTGCATGCATCTATGCTTTCATTTAGATTTAGACTTATGGCTACTTTCAAATCAGAGGAGGTTATGGAATCTTCTATAAAATTAGATACTGACTTTCACTTATAATGACAGATTACAGGTATTAAAGGGCAGAGCTATTACAATGAGAATGGGTAGCAGGCTATATGGAAAACTGTTATAAAATATTTTTATTTCCCTGTTTTTTTTAAAAAAAGATTTTATTTATTTATTTTTAGAGAGGGGGAGGGGCAGAGAAAGAGAGGGAGGAAACCATCAGTGTGTGATGTTTTCCCCTACTGGGGACCTGGCCTGCAACCCAGGCATGTGCCCTGACTGGGAATCAAACCAGAGAACCTTTGGTTTGCAGGTCGGCACTCAGTCCACTGAGCCACACCAGCCAGGGCTGATTTCTTATTTACAATACATTAATCACAAAAACAAAACCTCCGTAGCATCCTGGCTACCATAGATTATTATAAAGTGGCCCTTACGTTGTAAGAAATCCTGCTGAAAACTTACTTATCTAACATGTATAATGGTGTGACTGAAATGGATATTTGTGTTTGAAGTACTGACCTTGAGGCATACGAAGTGTTAAATGTCTTCCAGCGTTTAAGAAGTTAGAAAACATACATTTTAGAAACAATTACATCAAAAATAGTTAATTAAAAAACAACAGCTATTTCCAGTTGAGTTGCAGGTAAAGCCTGGCACTACCTTTCTCCCCCCTCCCCCCCCCACCCCCAATCAGCATCTCCCTGCTGAAGAGCAGTGTTTGGCAGTATCACCATCCACAGTCACCTTAAGCTTTGTTCATTTACACTTGTCAGGAGGCATTTCTACCACCAAAAAAAAAAGGCCTGCAGAGCAATATCAGATGGGATGCACCAAAGAGTTCATGTTCAAAGCTGGGTTTGCCTTTCTGGCACCTTTATAAGAACAGTTCACGGTACATTTGCTTGGCAAAGTTATTGTACCAGTTACATTAAACTTTTCTTTGTGAACCTAAGTAGATATTCATCCCTTTTAAATATCTTCAGTGTTATGCTTAAAGTGTTGTCATGCTTGGAAGCTATTTTGAATAAGCAAATTTTGAAGTGTCCTATCTTTTTGCTCAGTTTTTCAGTGAAGCTTTCTTTTTCCACAGTGTATCCTTTTCTGCTTTATTTTTCTCCATAGTACTTCTAAATTGCTTTATAACTTAGTTTTTGTGCTGGTTTTCACCCACTAAACTATTAGCTTCATGGGGACACAGCTTTGTTTGTTTTGCTCATTGCTGTATCCCCACCACCTAGAACACTCAATAATACATACTTTTTGAGCACACTTAATACTAATGTGGTTGAATTGGTTTGGACTGTTGGTGTGTTATGTATATGTATTAAGATAATGTTTTCTGCTCTGAGCTCATAAAAATATTTCTCTATATTGTCTTCCAGAGACTTTTTTCCTTTTGCATTTGTCTTTAAACTGTCTGGAATTGATTTCGTGTGTGGGATTCTGTAGAAGAGACTCAATTTTGTTTTCCCCACATATGAATAATCGCCTGTCCCAGCACCACTTGTTGCCTCTTTCCCTCGTTCCCCACTGGTCTCTAGTGACCTTACTGTCATATAACAGATTTCAGCCTGTGTGCTTCTGTCTCTGGACACCCTGTTCTATCCCATAGATCAGTTTGTCTCCATGCCAGTACCATTCTATCTTAATTACTGTAGATTTATAATAGCTCTTGACACGGTAAGCAAATTCCTCCATCTAGTTTTTCTTCAGGAATATTTTGGCTATTCTTGTCCCTTTACAGCCTGCACAAAAATTTGAGTCAGCTTACCATGTGTCGCAAAAAATTATTTTGTAATTTTGATTAGAATTGTGTTGAATCCTCAGATCAATTTGGGAAGAATTGACATTTTATTAGTTGAAGCTTCTAGTTTGTGAACTAAATTCCTCTTCCCCTCCCCCTCCTCCCTCCCTCCCTTCCTTCTTCTTCCTCCTCCTTCCTCCTCCTTCCTTCTTCCTCCTTCCTCCTCCTTTCTCCTACTTCCTTTTTCTTCCTCCTCCTCCTTCCTTCCTTCCTTCTCCTTATTCTTCCTTCTTCCTTCTTCTTCCTTCTCCTTCTTCTTCTTTCGATTTGACTAATCTAAATGCCTCATAAGTGGAATCATAAATAGTGTATTTTTTAATGATACTTTTTTGGAGTGAAGAAACAATATTTTATTAAATTGTTTTTTTATATTTAGGAACCTTAAAATACTTAGCCTAATAATTTAGCTATATTTGGGTTTTCAACATAAGCATATCACATGTGAATAAAAAGGCTTTTTGAATAAAAAATCTGCCCATTGAGTTTTACATTTTAATGTTATTTTTGAATATTTATATGCTCTGGGGGTCATTTTCCATTGTGTTGGTTGCCTCTTTTCACACTTATTTCTTTTAGCCTATTAAGTATTATTTGATACATAATTGTGATATAGGAACTGAGCCACTGTTTGCAGACTGATTCTGCTATCTGTTTCTGCTATTTCTTTTTATTAGTGTTTTGTTCTTTGTGTGTAAACTAAATTCTTTTTTTTTTTTTAAAGGATTTCATTTATTTTTAGAGAGGGTAAGGGAGGGAGAAATAGAGGGAGAAAAATATCAATGTGTGGTTGCCTTTTGTGAGCCCCCTAATGGGGACCTGGCCCTCAACCCAGGCATGTGCCCTGACTGGGAATTAAACAGGTGACTCGTTGCTTTGCAGGCCAGCTCTCAATTTTTGAGCAATACCAGCCAGGGCCATGTAAACTAAATTCTTGACTTGAGAACCATTTGGGAATCATTTGGTAGTCTGAATTTGGGCGCTCCACTTAGAAGATGGCTCACCTGGTTTGTGATTATGACTTTTTGGGGGTTTATGTTCTTTTTTGCTGTGGGCGTGGAGGAATTTTACTAGGGCAAGTTCTGTAATCCTGTAGAGAGAATTTTTGGCTCACTCATACACTGAGAGTATATATTAAGTCCTCACTTCATGCCATTGATGGGTTCTTGGGAGCTGCAGCAAAGTCAGTTTTATCGTAGGCTAATTGATAAAAACAAGAGTTAAGCTATAGCTTATTTTTTTTTTTATCACAAAAACATCACCAAACCTAAATAGAGACCCAAAATACTTCTAATACTAAACATTGAAATAAACATGAGCTGTATAGACATTTAAGAAAGATGAATAAAAACAAGTATGATCATTTTTTCCAACCTGCTGATTTCAGTTCAGGTTGGTGGTGGCTGAAGTCTCTCCCGGCACCTCAGCATGCAAAGGTGGGAGCCAAACTTAGAACCCCTTTCCATTGCAGAGCCACTCACACCCACACTCAGCTCAGACTGGGACAGTGTGGACACTCCATTTCACCTCACATGCACATCTTCAGGGTGTGGGAGGAAACTGAAGTCCTCAGAGAAAACCCGCATAGACATGAGCAGACGGTGTGAGCCAACTACACACAGGCAGCGGCCCCCATCCGGAATCGATTTTATTTTTTCTTGTGAGTATTAGAATGACATGGCATTATTCAAGGACCTGACAAATTAGGGTCTTGGCTCTATGAGGAATTGCCTGTTAGACACTCCACCTTTAACAGATCTTGGTCTTTGCTTCCTGTTTTTCATCCTACAATACTATGGAAATCTAAGCTCAGATTTTTACTTGCTTTGGCAAATAAATGCCCACCTGTCTGCTTTAGTGATTCCAGTTACCATTTCCTCTTTCACTTGGTTTTTACCCTCTTGCTAGCTCATCAAAGCATTTTTTTCAGCTGAGATAACATTGGTTTATAGGTTTTAGGTGTGCAACATTATCATTTGATATTTGTATACACTGTAGCATGCTCACCACCAAAAGTCTGTCTTCCACCTGTCACCATATATTTGACCCCCTTTACCCATTTCACCCCCTTCCCACCTCCTTTCCCTCTGGTAACCACCCATCTGTTGTGTCTGTGAGTTTGGTTTTTTAACATTTTATCAAACAGTTTAAGTGTTTTCATTAAGTGTAAATCAGGGTAACAAAATTACCATATTGTTGGATATTCCTATATCATTTTACTATATTGTTTCTAGTCATTTTCAAAAGTAAATATGGGATTAAATGAGCATCTTAAAAATTTGTAAATATGAAATGGAGAATAGCCTTTTACAGCTGCTAATTAATAAATATTTCTTTTTTTTATAGGTGTCAGCTGTGATGCATGTTTAAAAGGAAATTTCCGAGGTCGCCGATATAAGTGTTTAATTTGCTACGATTACGATCTTTGTGCATCTTGTTATGAAAGTGGTGCAACGACAACAAGGCATACAACTGACCACCCAATGCAGTGTATATTAACAAGGGTAGATTTCGGTACGTATTTTATAAAGCTTGAGTGGGTTATCATTGAAAACCTTGTGTGTGTGTGAGGAAGTAAAGGCAGAATGTTCTGATACTGTATCCCTGCTAGTGTGCATGAGGCTCCAAACTTACTAAAAATATCTTGAATCTCACTTTTATAAATTCTGAGTAATTCTTTCTCCTAATCATAGTTTACTCATTTATGAAAGCCATTCATATATAAATCTCTATATGAAATCTGTATAACTGATAAGAAATGAAATGGAAGCGTGCCTCAGTAAAAGAGGAATGAAGTTAAACTGACTGTTCTTGCTAATAGTGCACAGGTGTTCTTGCTGTAGTTATCAGGAAGCAGATTATTTCTGCAGTTGATGAGAAGAAAATATCGTCAACCATAAGAAAATGTTTCATTGATATAATCTCTTACACAGTCAGCACTTGTTATTATCTGCCTTAATTTTTATTATGGTCATCCTGGTGGGTGTGAAGTGGTGGTATTTCATGTGGTTTTGATTCGCATTTCTCTGATGGCTAATGCTGACCATCTTTTCTTGTGCTTATTAGCCATTTGTACATCTCTCTACTTCGGAGAAATGTTTTGTCAGATCCTTTGCAAAATTTTTAATTGGGGAATATATCTCTTGATTACTGAGTTTTAATAGCTCGTTGTATATTTTGTATACAGATCCCTTATCAGATGAATGATTTGCAGTTTTCTCCCACTCCATGGGTTGCCTTTTCACTTTCTTGATGGTGTGTTTTGAAGCATACAAGTTTTAATTTTGATGATGTCCAGTGTATCTGTTTTTCCCCTTACGGTGTGCTTTTGGTATCACATTTAGGAAACCTATTGCCTAATTCAAGATGACAAAGATTTAAAACTATGTTTTCTTCTAAGAGTTTTATGTTTTTAGCTTTTACATTTAGATTTTTGATCACTTTGATTTAATTTTTGTATATGGAATGAGGCAGAGGTTCAACTCTAATCTTTTGCATGTGAATATTCAGTTGTTCAGCATCACTTGTTGAAAAGACAGTTCTTTACCCAGTGAGTTGTTTTGGCATTCTTATTGAAAACCTGCTGGCCAGGGGAAGGAGGAAATAGGGTGATGTTGGTCAGAGGGTACAGAGTTTGGTCATGCAAAATGAGTAAGTTCTAATGCACAGCATGGTGACCGTAGTTAGCAATATCATATTCTATATCAACAAACACACACAATGGTAACTGTATAAAGGTGGTGGGTATGTTAATTAGTTTGAGTGTGATGATCTTTCCACAGTGTATGCATATATTAAAACACCAAGTTGTACACTATTAATATATACAATTTTCATATGTCAAAGTTACCTCAATAATGCTGGTAAAAAAAAAAGTCATTCATAAATGTGAGTGTTTATTTCTGGACTCTCAAGCTACTTCATTGATTTATATGTCTGTCTTCATGCCAGTACCACACTGTCTTGGTAACCGTAGCTTTGTAGTAGGCTTTGAAATGGAGAAGTGTGAATCTTCCAGCCTCGATCTTTTACAAGATTATTTTGGGTATTCTAGATCCCTGAGTTTCAGTGTGAATTTTAGGATCAGCTTGTCAAATTTCTGCAAATAAACCATTGAGATTTTTGATAAGGATTGTTTTGAATCTGTAGATCAGTTTGGAGAGTATCAATATTAAAAGTCTGTCAGTCCAGGAACACGGGATATCTTTCTGTTCATTTAGGTCATCTAAATTTTTTCAACTGTGTTTTATAGTTATCAGAAAATAAGTTTTATAGTTCTTTCATTAAATATATTTCTAAGTATTTTACTCTTTTTGCTATTGTAAGTGGAATTTTTAAAATTTTATTTTTGTATCGTTTGCCGCAAGTATGTAGAAAAACAACTGGTTTTTGTATATAGGATTTGTATCCTGTTACCTTACTGATCTCTTTTATTCCTTTTAATAGTTTTTTAGTGTTTTCCTTAGGATTTTCTGTATATATGTCATGTCATCTGCTAATAGAGGTAGTTTTACTTCATTATTTCCATCTTGATTGCTTTAATTTCATTTTTTTGCCTCATTACTTTGGTTAGATCCAGCAGTAAAACACTGAAATGTGTTTTTACTATGTTTCATTTCTATGTTTTGTATGTTTCATCTCTATGAAACATAGAAATGGCAAGAGTGGACATTCTTGTCTTGTTTCTGATCTTGAGGGAAAGAATCCAGTCTTTCACCAGTACGATGTTATCTGTGACTTTTTTTGTAGATGCCTTTTAACAGGTGAGGAAGTTCTATTATTTTTTATATTATTCCCACATACCCCAAATGTACCTGGCAAGTCTTATGACCAATATATGTGTAGCAGGTACATATTTTTAAGATAGTCTAAATCTCCCTAAAAATAAGTGTGAATAAATCATGTAGTGAAACACTTCCTTCCCTTTTCTCTTCTTACAAAAATGATCATACCCTCTTAAATTTAGGCTTTTTTTTTTTTCATGTTAAGTGATGAGATAGTTCTTTGTATTGAAGCAACATAACCTACTAAATATACTTTCCATTACATTTTTTGTGTATTACTAATGGAGGAAAGTAGACTTATTCCTTGAGATGTACTAATGAGGCAAACTGATTATTCCCAGACTCTCACTAACTGGTTGGCTCTTCACTAACCAAGTTGAGCAGTGTGTGCTGCTGCGGTAGTGCTGTATTCAGTCCAGTTAGCACTACAAGAACTGAGTGCTGGGGGTCCTTTCTGCTGTAGGAATGGTGTGTGTTCTACAGACGAAACTGCATCTGGGAGTTGGCGTATTGATCATGGTTGTTAGTTCTTTCCCTCTGAGCACTTGTGTTCTTGTATATGATGCACCCTGCTGATTTCTTTGTGTTGACATTGGTGTTGCCACAATGTATACAGAGGCAAAGTAAACTACAGTGAAATTAGAACTGGATGTGAAATTAGAGATGTTTTGACATTAAATGAAGGGATTAAAAAGCTTTTTGCTTTGTTTTTCTCTGAAGGCTGTAATAGCTGTATGGAGAAGGAAATTGGAGGGCTGTCATGGAACCCTTGGGAGAGTAAGGGTGTTGCAGATGTAAACAGGGAGGCATCTAAGCTCTCACTGCAGCGAGGTTGTCGGTAGAGGTTTCAGGCATGCTTTAAAGAAAAACTTTTGTGCCATATGATTACATCTTTACATATTTAAAAACTAATAATAGTTATTTCTCAGCTCAATTATGCTTTACTTTTCAGATTTGTACTATGGTGGGGAAGCTTTCTCAGTAGAGCAGCCACAGTCTTTTACTTGTCCCTATTGTGGAAAAATGGGCTATACGGAGACATCTCTTCAAGAACATGTTACGTCCGAACACGCAGAAACGTCAACAGAAGTGGTAAGTAAAGCAGCCTTGTATCTAAAATGATGCAGTAAAGGACATCACTTCTAGTAGTAAATAATGCTAGGTCACTATCAGGTGTCTTCTAAGTTTGCATAATAATTATTAGAGTTATCTTTTAACAGCAATTTTACATGTCTTAGGAGGCAGCATGTGTGCGAGATAATGCCCCTCATTTGTCCACACTATTCATTTTTGCACTGTTGCTGAAAAGCAGAGTGTAGAGTCTTGACCAAATTCAGAGTTTTCAATAAATGCGTTGTGAAAAGATTAAAAGCACCTCAGCCTGCAGCACAGCTCTTTTTATAGTATTCCTGCTACCTGCTTAATTTTTTTTTCTATAGAGAAACCTTCAATGGAAACTTAAAAATCTTTGGTCACGCTCTGGCTGGTGTGGCTCAAGTGGGTTGAGTGCCAGCCTGCAAACCAAAAGTTGCTGGTTGGATGCCCAGTCAGGGCACATCACCGGGTTGTGGGCCCGGTCCCCAGTTGGGGGCGTGCAATCAATTGATATTTCTCTCCCTCTTTTTCTCCTTCCCCTCTCTCTAAAAAAATAAGTAAAAAAAAAAATCTTTGGTCACATGTTAAGTAGTATTCCATTGTCACATCTCATTGATTTACTTGGTTTTCATCAGATCAAAACTCTTGCTTCATAGTTCAAAACTTTGAGGTCCCTAGAAGTTCTCTGTACTCTGATCTTTTCCAGTGGCTAAAAGCCAAAGATCCAGAATAATACACAAAGTCTTGCCCTGGCTGGTGTGGCTCCGTAGACTGAGTGCCAGCCTGTGAACCAAAGGGTCACCAGTTTGATTCCCAGTCAGGACACATGCCTGGGTTGCAGGCCAAGTCCCCAGGGGGTGGTGTGAGAGAGTCAGCCATACATTGATGTTTCTCTCCCTCTCTTTCTTCCTCCCTTCCCCTCTGTCTAAAAATAAATAAAATCTTTAAGTAAATAAATAAATAAATAATTTTTTAGAGTCTTGCATTGTCAGCTTTGTTTGGCATCTGATTTAGCATATATCCAACTTCAAGAGATGATAAAGTGCATTCAACAGTCCCTCCCCCTTTACCATTGTTAATAATAAAGTAAGAGGTGAGAGCTCTGGCTGATGTGACTCAGTTGGTTAGAGCATCATCTTGTAAACTGAAAGGTCATGGGTGTAATTTCTGGTCAGGGCACATACCTAGGTTGTGGGTTTGGTCCCCAGTTGGGGTGCATGCGAGAGGCAACTGGTCGATGTTTCTCTCTCACATTGATGTTTCTCTTTCACTCCCTTCTCCTCTCCCTAAGATCAACAAGCATGTCCTTTGGTGAGGATTAAAGGAATAATAAAGAGGTGAAAAATGGAACTGTTGGTATGGAATTTGGAAAATTTTGGTTCATGCAAGTTACACACTGCATCAGCTAATAAACCCCTAAATGTACTCAAAACAAATGAACTGAAACTGAAGAGAATAAAGTAGTACGCCCAAAGAGCCAGGTGTTTGAACTCGGCCAGAGTCCCTCTGAGTTGTAGAGTCTGCACTTAACCATGGTCCTATTTTGTCTGCACTACAGCTTTGCTGTTACAGCTGTGAATGGTACAGGTTCACTTTCATTCCCAATTACATTGCTATTTTGATGCTTAAAGTTGTTAAAGATTTATCAAATAGGTGGTAAATTTACATTATTCAGTCCTCGAGCCAAATTTTATTGTCTAATGGCTTGGAAATGCTCTTACCGTGCATGTTGGGGAGCCTCAAAACACTGTTGTTAATTCCACTACTGTTCTTAATTCATTCTTTTTGTTCTGTAAAGGTGACTCTGCTTCGTTTTGGTACAGTTCCAGGTACCAGCATGAACCATGCTGACTTGATTGCACCTTTATTCTAGTTGTGGAAAACTTGGGATAAGTTCTCTTTGATTTCATTTCTGTCAAACTTAGGTACTTCATTTACCTAAATACAGGAAAGGAGAGGTTTCCCCTACTGTAAACTAGGCATTCTTAAAATCATCATTACCCAACAGGCCCTACTATACTGTCATCACCCCACCAGGGCTCAGTTTTCACATCCAAAATTGGAAAATCCAGTAGAAATTTTAAGTCCCATCCTTGAATAAAAAGCTGATTATATGTTTTTTAGAATAAGAATTAATCCCTACCAGCCTGGCCTTATTTTTTTTCCTGAAAGTAAATACAGTTTTATACTCCTTTATACCCAATACTTAGTTTGAAAATTAATTACTGACCATCTACAAGTGGTTTTGTGGTCCGGTTCTTACAGTTATGCTCAATTACATGCCTTCATTAAGTTTCCATGCTTTTGGAACATAGCTCAAGGCAGTGGCCGTGCTGTTTTTCATATTGGTAGTTGTGGAATATTTTAAGGAATTTCCCCCTCCTTATTAGCTCTTAGTCTGCATGAGCACTTCATCTGCCTTTGTTCCCACCCATAACATACCCAGACATTTCAAAGTGAAAAACGGTAAGCAGACAAGAATCTTTGATACGAAGGTGCAGGGTTTTTCTTTGAATCGTGTAAGTCACGTCCTAGATCCAGGGCCGGTACGGCACAGGCACCGGTCCTTCGGAGTGGAAGCCAGTGCGTGCGTCGTACTGAAGGATTGGTGCCTGTGCCATACCAGTTGTTAAATATTTGGAATGCCTTTCTGAATGTATGTGAAGCATGTTGTCAGCTCTAATATGGTAGTTACGTGCAAGTGTCCTGGTGATATTACTGTGTGTCCCCTCTTACTCCACCCCCAGTATTTGGCAAAGTCAGGGTTAATCAAATATGTTTCAGTTCTGGAGTTTGCATGACTCGTGTCATTTTGGTGGAAGATTATATTCACATAATAACTGACTGGATCTCCTTTTCTGTTCCTGTTAACATTTTTCTTTCTAAATGCTCAGTTTGCTGTCTGGCTTTGCCCTGCCTTTGTCCTCAAGACCATCACCTTGTACCTGCTGATAGGATTTAAGGGTCTCACTCATCTGATGATGAGTTTATATCATCAGATATTAACTGTCACCACCAATAAGAATATACTGGTACCTGACATGGCCAATAAGAAAGCCTACTGAACGTTAATTTTGAAAACAGTTTTGTAGTCCTTGACTATATTTTTCTGTTTCCCTTTTCAGCTAGGAACTGTAAGGCCCCAACCTGAAGATTTGCCTCCTTTCTTAAGATTAATGTAAGATTACTTAAGAGGTTTTTAATTTTGAGGGTATGAAAGACCCTTCAAAACCAGACTATGAAAAATAACATCTGAAATAGAGTGCATAGTGAAGGTAATTACTAGTTAAAATTTAAAAAGCAGATTTGGTATAGTTTTGGCAGTCTTTATATAAATACCAAATATAAACTGCGATTTTGAAATTAAGTATAAGTTTTTAAAAACCCTCCTGGTTATCATGATATTTGGTAGATTGGGACAGCTGTCTGGATTCTGACTGTGGAAAGAATTAAGAGGGCCCTGACTGGGGCAGCTCAGTGGGTGGGGCGTCATCTCACAAACCGAAAGGTGGTCAGGTTCGATTCCCCGGCAGGGCACACCTGGGTTATAGGCCAGGGCCCCAGTTGGTGTGAGAGAGGCAACTAATGGATGTTTCTCTTCTCTCTCTCCCTCCCTTTCCCTCTCTTAAAAATAAATGGAAATAAGTAAAATAAAAATTGTAAGAATTAAGAGGGCTTTAAGTAGCACTGTAATTATTAGAGTCCATCAACCCAGTAGTGGAAATGAATAACAGAGGTCAGGCAGGGTTGCAGAGAAGAGGGATCTATTGAGGATGTGTTTGGATTATGAAAGGAACATGGTGGAAAAACTTTTCTTGGAACATAAAAGGATATTAAGACTGACTCCTGAAAATTTTCTTAAATCTTATATTTGAGCTGACTTGTACTGCAGCTAATTAGAAAGCCTTTAGGAGTTTTTGGTTTTGGTTTTAATTGGAACATGCCACCTTGGCTGGTGTGGCTCAGTGGATTGAGCACTGGCCTACAAATCAAGGGGTCACTGGTTCAATTCCTAGTCAGGGCACATGCTTGGGTTGCAGGCCAGGTCCCTGATAGAGGGCACTCAGGAGACAACCACACGTTGATGTTTCTCTCCCTCTCTTTCTCCTACCCTTCCCCTCTCTCTAAAAATAAATAAAATCTTTAAGTGGAATATGCCTTTACCTTTAATTAATGATGTGTAATTAACCTTTCAGTTCTTTGTTTAGTAAATCTTTCACAATTCATGTGACGAACATTATGCTTGAAAGATAGAGCACTTTTTGGTTTACCAACATTCTTTTCTCACTTCTAGAAATCTATATCACATTATTTTGTACATAATTACAACAGTTCTTCAATAGTTCACTGCTGGAAACTTCTGCTTTCAACTTTTTACTTGATTTGTTTGCTCTTTGCTTTTGTTACTCTTGAGAAAAGGGTTTGGGAAGGGGACTCGCCTTTTTTTACAGAGGCTCCTTATATGTTAGTGATTCATTCCCTTCCTCTTTAATGAAGACCTAAATGTGTTTATAACAAATTAAGTTTAATTTTAAAATAGCATGGTAGTATTTTCTTCCAATTATACAAGTTTGATGAGAAATAAAAATCAAGAAGAGCCCTGGCTGGTGTGGCCTCCTGGCCTGCGAACCAAGGGGTTGCTGCTTCAGTTCCCAGTCAGGGCACATGCCTGGGTTGTGAGTTGAGTCCCCAGTAGGGGATGCACAAGAGGCAACCATGCATTGATGTTTCTCTCCCTCTCTTTCTTCCTCCCTTCCCCTCTCTAAAAAAATTAATAAATAAATTCCGGCGGGGGAGGAATCAAGGAGAAAAATCATTTTAGAAGTCTTCCACAATCTTATGGACAATTTTATTTTGTGGGGGTTTTTTAGAGATTTTCTTTATTTATTTTTAGAGCGAAGGGAAGGGAGGGGGAAAGAGAGGGAAACATCAGTGTGTGGTTGCCTCTCATGAGCCGCCCACCAGGAACCGGGTCCACAAGCCAGGCATGTGCTATGACCGGGAATCAAACCCATGACCCTTTGGTTCGCAGATCCACACTCAATCCACTGAGCTACATCAGCCAGGGCTTATTTTGAATAATAAATCTTATAGAGAAAATGATTGTATAAAAGGATATATAAATCTTTTTTAATGATTTATAATAATCAGTTTTAGTAGTTAATGTGTAGTATTTAAACAGTTGTTGAGGTATCAGTTAAAAGGAGCCATAGAGGACAGAATAGAAATTATCAACATCATTATAACATTTTCTGTATAAATAATTAGATTCATTTGATTTAACTTCCCAATACATATATTTCCTTATTAGGTGCAATAATAGTGGGGCAAACCACAATTTTTGCAGATCTTTTAACTCTAATCTTATATACTTTCTTAAATATTATAATTACCTGTTTACCTGTATAATCAGGTAGTCGAGAAAGGTTAGCATTTAAAAGCCAAATATACATTTAAAAAAATTGTTACTGCAGCCCTGGCTCGCGTAGCTCAGTGGATTGAGCGCGGGCTGCGAACCAGGCATCGCAGGTTCGATTCCCAGTCAGGGCACGTGCCTAGGTTGCAGGCCATGTCCCCCAGCAACCACACATTGATGTTTCTCTCTCTCTCCCTCTCCCTTCCCTCTATAAAAATAAATAAATAAAATCTTAAAAAAAAATTGTTACTGCATGTATTCCTCTTTATCAAAGAATGCAGTTGGATTCCATATGCTTTTATGTGAACTCACTGCAGTACTTTATTTAATAGTAGTGGGGAAACAGGATTTGAAAAATGCTATTGCTACAGGCAAAATCATATTGCCACTTCTCAATTTTATTTAGCTAGGGGATATAGATCGTCAGGATTTGGTACTTTTACTACTTGTGCTTTTCATTACTTTTGACTCAACATACAGAGTAGGTCACTTTTTTCTCGCTTTAGTATCTGGCTGTCTTTGCATGTTCTTTAGTTATTCTGAGCACATTTACTTAGTTACAATCAGAAAGTAGTGCTTTTGATTTTAAGGGTGACGCAACCATTGGTACCCCAGCAGATTTTTGAGTTCATATGAAGGAAGAAAATGCTAGGAAATGCTTTGGACATTTCAGATTTGTTTGGAATAATCCTGGTATGTGTGTCATGATATTTTTAAAGATACTTCTATGAGAAATCAGTTTCCTAAGATGATATGAAAACCAAAAGAGGAATCACTTAGATTATCATGAAAATAAGGTAATAGTAGCTTTCCTAGGAAGGTGTCTGTGCCTACTATTGAAAGTACGCTGTTATTTCTGGGTAGGGTTTTCATTATTCTGCATTTCCCTCCATGTTGAATTAAACTCATGTAGGGCAAGGTCAACAGGCAGTTCTCAGAATGGGAAGAACACTTAATGTAAAATGAAGTGCTAGGTTAGAGCAGCAGCAGGGAAGTACTAGAGACATTCATTTTGAATTCCTTTCTTCTTTGCTCACTAGTCTGGTGTTTGCCCTATGAAATACTGGTCTGTCTAGTTCAGTGTACAGATAGCTAATTTCAGGTCATTGCATAGAAATGTTTTGCAGGGCCTGCAGGGAAGATTTGTAGGAAGGGTAGTGTAAATAAAGGACGTCCTCTGGTGATTGTCGGCAAATTGTAAGGTAGCTCAGAAGTTCTTTATGCAGTTTTCAGCCTTCTCTTCTCCTACCACGCCTTCTTTTCCCACTGTGCCTCTCACGTTAAAAAAAAAAAAAAAACTGGTTAAAATTATTTTAAGATGATAATCTATATATTCAAGCTGAGGTCATTTTTGTTTTTTAAGAAGCCCTACGAAATTCAGCCCCACTTGACAAACTTCTTAATGCCCCTGAGAAGAGTTTCCATCATTACCAGACTCTAATTTTTAAAAACCTTATAAACAATGTAAACCCACTTACTTAAGTAGAGTTTATCTCTGGCTCTTCACTAAAATTGTTGCTGGCTTTGGAGCCCTGCCTCCATTCCTGTCCCCTTGGTGTCAATAAGAACCTGAGTTCCTGTTGATACCATTAAGCATTAAGAGGTGCCCATTTCCTTTTCTTAAAGTTCACAGACAAAATATCTAGCTTACCCTTGGGATGATAGAAAAAGTAAGGCTTACATTGGATTTTTTCTTCAGGGTGAATGTGTATACTCATATATGGAGTGGATTGTGGACAAGATAAAGCTCTGACTCTTATTTGGAGTTATTTTTTATTGTGGCTAAATTATGTTATTTCAAGTTTCATGAATCCCAGGGTATCAACATACATATATAATTTAAATTTCCAAGAACCATATTTAAAAACAAAGCTTAATTATTTAGGACTTTTTGAAAGTATATTTTATTGATTATGCTATTAGTTATCCCAATATTTCCTCCTTTGCCCCCCTCCACCAGGTACCCCCCTTCCTGCCAGCTGTTCCCTCCTTAGTTCATGTCCATGGGTCATGCATATAAGTTCTTTGGCTTCTCCATTTCCTATACTATTTTTAACCTCCGCCTATCTATTTTGTACCTACTGTTTATGCTTCTTATTCCCTATACCTCCCCCCCCCAATTCTCTCCCTTCCAGTTCCATCCTGGTAACCCTTCATGTGATCTCCATTTCTGTGATTCTGTTCCTATTTAGTTGTTTGCTTACTTTTTGTTTTTTAGGTTCAGTTGTTAATAGTTGTGAGCTGTTGTCATTTTAATGTTCATAGTTCTGATCTTCTTTTTCTTAGATAAGTCCCTTTAGCATTCATATAATAAGGGCTTGGTGATGATGAACTCCTTTAGCTTTACCTAGTCTGGGGAGCACCTTATCTGCCCTTCCATTCAAAAGATAGCTTTGCTAGGTGGGGTAATCTAGGTTGTAGGTCCTTACTTTTCTTCACTTTGAATACTTCTTGCCAGTCCTATTGAGGACTTTTAAATCAAGTATTAAAATGTAAGGAAAATCAAAACTTTTGTATATAACAAAAACCACCAAATGTTCTAAATTCTGCTGTCTAGTTCCCTGGCTGGTGTGGCTCGTGTGGTCTGAAAGGGTGATACGTCAAAATGGATCAGCCTCATTGCAAAGAACCAATTTAGTGCTTCAGCACCTGTTGAATGATTTTGGTGAAAAACCAATCTCTGTATAATGCTGCAGTCTAGCTTCAGTTAAAGCCAAGTTATATGTAGAGCAGATAGGTACTTTTTAAAAAATGCATTATGCTCTAGCAGTGAACAAAATGAGCAAGAAACTTATGAAGCATACTGGCCACCACCATCACCACCCCCCTCCCCCAAAATGGAAAGAACTTACCACATGGAATTTAACTTTTCCTCTGTTGTTTTTAAAGCTCTACATGCCACCCAGAGAAACAGTGCTACCTGGTGTGGGAATATGAGTTCAAGAAAGAGGCTGGAGGAAATCTGAAGTTGCTTTAGACTGGTTAATAAACTACGTGAGGGTGAGCGTGTGGTGCTCTTGTTTAAAGCAAAAACCCAGCATGCTGACTTTAGATCTTGTGCTTGTGTGTATGTGTGTGGACAAAGCCTGTCACGGGAAAAGTTGTGCAGGTTAAGCAGTGATTTGGTGTTTACGTGCGGACTTGAGAAGGTTTGCTCTACTCATCGATCACCACCGTGTTAAGAATATGCCCTGACTGTTGCTGCTGTGAATCATAAACTGGGACCACACGGGGAAGTGGAAACTCTGTTGTGTCTAAACGTGGGATGTCAGTACATTGGAAAAGGCTTCCAAGAGGATTGCAGAGAAAAGCAGGACTGTTGTTACCCTTCAGTGGCACAGGGAAGCGGAAGAGGAAGGCTTGAGCGATAGCAAAGACAGCACGCAAAGACATTTGTGAATAAGGGTGAAGGGGGGCAGCAAGTAACAGTAACAGTTGGTGTCTCATACAACAGGGTAAATATTTGTTATTTTTCAGTATCATTGTGTATTTGAACTGTACTTGACTGATTTATTCAGTTATACGATAACTGGACCCTTGTCAAAAATACAGAATCTAAATTCCTAGAATGGTTTCCAGGTAGAGGCATGGGGAACTATAATTTTAAAATCTTTAGTCAAATTAAGAAAACTCTGACTTAGGCCAACTCAGTAACCCTTAATGTTGACAAGTTGTCATAATTTTAAGTTAATGTGTTACCTGGAAGTTTCTTGTTCAAGTGATAGATATTACTAAATCGTGTGGCAGAAGTATAATAAATACTGATGTTGACAGACTCATAATTGTAGGGTCTATAGCTTATCCTCTGTGTGGGATTTCCTTGCTCTGTAAAAAGGATTGGGCACCACCATGTGGACGGAAAGACACAATCAAAACTTGTGCCCCTGTAAGCATGCCCCTGAAGGGCAGCGCAGCGTCCTGCCCGCCCCGCCTCTGCCATTTCTCCTGCCCCACTTTGTTCTCGCTTCTCTTTCTTCTTGCTTTCTCCATTATCTCTCAAACAGTACGACCTTAAGTCACCAAATTCTTCTCCTCAAACGTGAATTAGTTTGCTAAGTACCTAGTGTAAAACCTAAAAGGTGATCTAGGCATCTGGTCCCATCCACAGTGAAGCTTAGTTTTCCTTTCGAAAGTCCTCATCTTAGTCAACTTCTTTTGGCCCAAGTGTGGCAACATCTTCCACTTGGTTGTAATCTAGTCTCTTAATTTTTCCATGCATGCTGTGAAACCAGATGATCCTCCTGCCCCAGTAATACCTTATGTTAGTAGTTAATTCTTTATCCCTGGTTATTACAGAAGTTTATTTGTTTTCTGTTACTTCTCTCTGAAGGAAGCACTTCTGGATACCTTCATCTTGTCATCTTAGCACACTTACTGTAATGAAATCTAAAAGACATCGAGTTACAGAACTGAAATTAATAGACAGTGTTAAAGATCTTGATTGTCTGTTTTACATTCCCATCACAATGGTGCTTTTCTTTTTTTTTCTTTTTTATTTAATTGTTGTTCAAGTATAGTTTTCTGTCTTCTACTCCCATCCCAGCTAACCCTCAATGGTGCTTTTCTAGTTTGTAGACGATTTTCAGTCTTATTAGAACTTTCTTGCTCAGGCTGCTGTGGCTTAGCGAATTGCACGTCAGCCTGCGAACCAAAAGGTTACTGGTTCGATACCAGTTCTTTTGGTTACCTAACTGGGGTCAGGGCACATGCCTAGGTTGCAGACCAGGTTTTCCCCAGTTGTGAGAGGCAACCAATCAGTGTATCTCTCAAACATGGATGTTTCACTCCCTCTCTTTCTCCCTCCCTTACCCTCTCAAAAAAAGAAGAACATTCTTAGTTACTGTACATTTGGTATCTGTACTTTCCCACTCGGTCTTCCTTTCAAGAATGCATATTCTGGAGGAGATTTTTCTCATCTAAGAATGCTTACATGTATCCTCCAAGTACTGAAACTTCTGCAGGTATCTTTTTATAATTCAAGTTGTACATAGATTTTACCCAGAGGCCAATCTAAAAAATGAAGATGCCTTTGCCTTTTGGTTATTTTCTTTTTGGATAAAAGTCTTATACATACAGTCTTATGATATAATAATACTATACATAGTCCAGCACCTACTAACTGTTGCAAAATGCCGAGTCTCAAAATATCTAAGTTGGTTTGTTTTATTTTTAAACAGCTGAAGGTTGTTTATCCAAACCTTGTTGGTCTCTTTGCTTTAACAAGCCTGGTCATGGTTCCCAGACAAGAAGCAAATCACACTGTCCTGCATTTCTCAAAGAGGTGATAATCTAGTTAAGGAAGATATAAATACATGAAAAGTAAAACACATGTATCAAACACTGTTACTCAGTGTCACCACGCAGGAATGGCACAGACAGTAAAACCTGAATTCCTAGTGAAGGGAGAGTTGATACTTTTTACTTTGTAAACTTGTGAGCAAAAACAATGATTTTCTCCTCTCTGACAGAAACAAGTGCTCGACCGCCTTTCTAGCATCTTCTAAGAAAGCACGTGTATGTCTGTCTCCTTCTCTTTGCCTCGCAGGCACATCCTATTATGACCTCCCTACTTTTTTCCCACAGTCACGTTTAAACATTATTTCTCATGAGCATCTTAGGTTTTCTTTCGTTTATTTGTTTGTTTGTTTGTTTGTTTGTTTGTTTGTTTGTTTATTTATTTATTTATTTTTAGAGAGAGGGGAAGGAAAGGAGAAAGGGAGAGAAAAACATTGATTGGTTGCCTCTTGCATGCCCCACAGCTGGGGACCTGGCTCCTGGTCCAGGCATGTGCCTTGATAGAATTGAACCAGAGGCCTTTCAGTTTGCAGCCCAGCCCACTGAGCCACACTAATCAAGGCTTAGGTTTTCTTGAGACTATTTCTCAGTCCTGTGGCAGATAATCAGGACAGCTGGCTGCTTAGACATTAGAAGAACTGGGATCACAACAGAGTCAGATTCTCAGGGGACTTTTGCTTTCGAGAAATCAGAGTAGTTTCTTTTTCCCTCTGTATCCCCGAGCTGCCCTCCCAAGTCTCACCTTTCCCTGCCTCCTCATCTCCAGTGCTCCTCCCTTCACCCACACGGCCGTAAGGGGCGGTAAGGTCACCGCCAGTTGCCTGCATTTTTCTCCAAGTGAAAGAATTTAAGCACAGGACACATGTGTTGGCAAGGTGAATCACATATCCTATCCTTAACTCTTTTCTCCCTAGAGAGGCACAAGCCTAAAACTTTAATTGTACATTTCCCAGGGGCTCCCTTTGATCATGCTCCTGTGCTTCAGTCTCGTGTTCTTAGCTGTGCTCTTTAAGATTGAAGTTCTTCATACTTCAAGGCTTAGCTACCATTCTTAGATCACCATCTGTCCGTTTGGACCTCTGGAAGAGTGGGGCCTTTTCACTAATAGTTCCTCATTATTTCAATCCTTACCCTCTCCTGCCTCCTTTCACCACCTCTGTTGAAACTACTGTTTCAGAAACCTCGTTTCCAACCTATCAAGCCTCCTTTCTCTCCCTATACACCACTTTATTCCCACGTCCTCCTTTTATCCCTTGCCCTAAGGTCCCCAGCGATATTGGTCTTCTTCTAATTCCTGATCTTGCTCTGATCTCAAGCTTTTGTCCCACCCACCCTCTTTTCTCCTTGGAAGTCCAATTCATGAAGTGTTACAGACACATTTGCATATGATCAGCAATCATTGTCTGTCTTACCATATCACATTTAAAATATATAAGTAAGCTTTGCTGTCTTATTTTGCGATTGGCCCTCCAGTCTTGTTTACTTTGGAAAAGCTTATGTCTCAGTCTTGACCATTCAAGACTGGACTTAGGCATGTTGTGCACTGAATAGCATTTTTTTTTATGGAGACTATTTTGCTAGACCATGTGAATGAATTGGAACACTGCAAAGAGGCTTTATCAGAGCTCAAAGTTTGAACTGTCTGTCCGGACTGTGTGTCTGGTTCTGAGATGTGTTTTCATTGTGAGTGATAGCACTGATGGGCTATAGCTCTTTCTTTAAATTCTGTTTTATTGATTATGCTGTTATAGTTGTCCCAGTTTTTCCCCATTTGCCCCCTCCACCCAGAAACTCCCCACTCTCTCAGACAGTCCCCTCACTCTTGTCCATGTCCATGGGGTCATGCATATATATTCTTTGGCCACTATATTTCCTATGCTGTCCTTTATATCCCCATGACTGTTCTGTAACAAGTAATTTGAACATCTTAATCCCTTCATTTTTTTCACTCATCCCCCCAAATCACCGCCCCCCATCCACACTTTGAATCTGGCAACCATCAATATGTTCTCTGTATCTATGATTCTGTTTCTGTTCTACTTGTTCATTTCTTTTGTTTTTTAAATTCAATTATTGGTAGATATATATTGCCATTTTATTGTTCATATTTTTTATCTTTTCAAAGAAGACCCTTTAACATTTCATACAATACTGGTTTGGTGATGAAGAAGTCCTTTAGCTTTTACTTGTCTGGGAGGCTCTTACCTGTCCTTTGATTCTAAATGATAACTTTGCTGGATAGAGTAGTCTTGATTGTAGGTCCTTGGTTTTCATCAATTTGAATATTTCTTGCTAATCCCTTCTAGCCTTTTGAGAAATCAGTTGACAGTCTTATGATATCTCCCTTGTAGGTACCTAACTGCTTTTCTCTTGCTGTTTTTAAGATTCTGTGTCTTTAACCTTTGGCATTTTAATTATAGTGCGTCTTGCTGTGGGCCTTTTGGGGTTCATCTTTTTGGGGACTATCTGTGCTTCCTGGACTTGTATGTCTATTTCCTTCACCAGATTAGGAAAGTTTTCTGTAATTATTTTTTTCAAATAGGTTTTCAATTTCTTGGTCTCTCTCTTCTCCTAGCAGCCCCATGATGTGAATGCTTAAAGTTGTCCCAGATGCCCCTTACACTATCCTCATTTTTTTTTAATATTATTTTTTCTTCTTGCTGTTCTGATTGGGTGTTTTTGCCTCCTTATATTCTAAACCACTGATTTCAATCTTGGCTTCATCCACTCTACTGTTGATTCCCTGTAAATTGTTATGTATTTCAGTTAGTGTATCCTTCATTTCTGACTGGTTCTTTTTTATGGTTTCAGTGTCATTTTCCATGCTGTTGAAGTTCTCTTGAGTTCATCTGCTCTTCTAAGTTCATTCAGCATTCTTATAACCAGTGTTTTCTGTATCTAGTAGATTGCTTTTCTCCATTTTGTTTAGTTCTTTTTCTGGAGTTTTGTTCTGGTCTTTCATTTGGGCCATGTTTCTTTGTCTGCTCATTCTGGCAGCCTCCCTGTGT
Source organism: Tonatia bakeri (assembly GCA_004024845.1). Lineage (NCBI taxonomy): Eukaryota > Metazoa > Chordata > Mammalia > Chiroptera > Phyllostomidae > Tonatia > Tonatia bakeri. Next base: position 127,337 of record PVIA01002379.1, on the reverse strand, counting down.
TTTTTTTCTTTGTATTAGGTAGAGCTGCTACGACTCCTTGGTTTGGTAGCGTGGCCTAATGTAGTAGGTGTCCTATAGGGTCCAGTGGCACAGCCTCCCCTATCACCCAAGCTTGGCAATTGAGGTGCACACTCTGTGTGGGCCGAATACACCCTCCTCTCGTAGGTGAGCCTTGATTGCTATTGGCAGGTCAATGGGAGGGATTTATCCAAGCTGATCAGCTGCAAGCACTGGCTGTGACCACTGACCACCAAACTGTAACCACCATGGAGGATCAGCTATGCAGGGGCCCACTCCACACAGTAGGACTTACTTCAGTAGGGCTGTGGTGCCCACTGAGTTCACCTCTTGATTGTGTCCCTTGTGGAGGGGGTTGGGTGGTGGTGCTCGAATGTGGTCTGTAGCTTTCCATCAGGTGTGCTGACTCTGGGGTTTCTAGGTGGTGCAGGCCAAGGTCAGCCCCCTGAACGTGTTCTGTCCAGAGCTACCTGGCATAATCTACAAAGTTGTCTGCAGATGGCTGCTACTTGTTTTGGTCTTGGAGGTTCCCAAGCTGTGAACTGAGGCCAGATGCTGCTTGTTTGAAAGGATTTAGAAAAATCTGAAGCGTGAGCTAAGACAAGCCATTTGTATGGAAAAGCCACTGGAAACAGCTTGGCTGGGCTTGAAAGTTGGATGGGGTGGAGCCTCAGGGAATCACCAGGGTGGGCAAACAATGTGGACCAGGTTGCTGGGGTCTCTGATAGGTGCCCGCCTGCCAGCTCTTTGTGGGGAGGGCTCCGAAAAGGAACAATGGCCTTGCGAGCAGTTCTGTCAAAAAAGAATGTTGTCCCCTCAGTTCTCAACCTGATGCCAGACACTTCAGTTCTTCCCCATATGCCCCTGGTGTCTTTGAAGCTGCTGCCCCATGCTGGAGCTCCGAGGGAGTGAGTCTGAGTAAGTTCGTGCATGGGCCCTTTAAGAGGAGCTGCCTGTGAATTCAGGAGTTTCTGTGTTCCACAGCTTCAACCCCATTGGTTTTTGCAGCCAGAAGTTGTGGGGACTTACCTTCCTGGCACTGGGGCCCCTGGCTCCTGAGATGTCCCTCCCAGTGTTGACCTACGGCACTGTGGCGGTGGGACCAGCCTGTTCGACGACCGCCCCTCTTGCCAGTCTCGATGCGGTTTCTGCTTCAGTTCCGTATTTGTAAGACTTCCATTCATCTCAATTTCTGGTCCTGGATAATGATTGTGTAGTTCACTTGTAATTTTGATGTGTCTGTGCGCGGAGGCGAGCTGTGTTTGCCTGTGTCACCATCTTAGCTTCCTTCCCCAGCGTGCTGCAGTTCTTGTGAGGCCTCCCCTGCCTCACTAGGGCAGGATCTGCTGCGTTTCTGCCTGGGTAAAACTCGGTGGTAGTAAAATTCACAGTGAAGTATTCATCCAGAAAGATGCCTGATCAGTGTCCATTTATTAAATCTGCTTTCTTTTTCATTTCAGATTTGTCCTATATGTGCAGCATTACCTGGAGGTGACCCTAATCATGTCACGGATGACTTTGCAGCTCATCTTACACTTGAACACAGAGCCCCTAGAGATTTAATATCCTTTCCAGATGCAACAAAGGAAAAAGTTGTTTGCGACAATTGTTATTTTGATTCTTTTTAAGAACAGTATCCCCAAAGAGAAAAACTAACTTCTAATTTTATTTTATTTAGTTTATTTGATGTTTTCCTAAAAGCAACTCAGTGTTGAGATGCAATTTTTTACTTCTCTTTTCAAATGCTATGACTTTTATATGAGTCGTGCTTATTAAGTAAAAGTTGCTTGCTCATCATTGTTAGTTTATAAGATATTTTGATCAGATTATAAGTCTTCAGGAGAATGTTTTCATACAAAAGAGGAAAATGCTGATCCAAATGAAAATCTAATTATGGGACTACAGGGGGGGTTTATTTGCTTCCCCTCTCTGCTCTCCGTTGCCTTCTCCTGTTACAGGTGGGTGGCAGACAGATGTGCATTTGGGGCTCTTCTCCCCTTGGAGTCTCTTCCAGGGAGAGCCATTTCCTGCCCAGTCTCTCCGAGTCGGATGGCATACGGTCAGGTTCAGCTCCGACTTCCTTTTCCACTTTCCTTTCTGCTTCCCCTTCCCAAGCCTGTATCTCATGAGAGTTCTCGGCACTGCTCCCAGTGATCTCCCAGAAGTTTACTAGCCCACCACAGTAATGAAGTTTGTAGGCATGGTGCTTCTGGTTTCGGGTTATGAATTATTTTTTTAAAACTACCACTGATTACCGTAGGATTTTATTCTCGTGTAAAGGTTTCAGTGTTCATTGCATTTTGAAGCAATTCAAGTGCAAATCACAACATTTTTCTCTGCCAGACTTCATTCTTAATTCTCCTGAATGCCTCTTGGCAGTCGTAATTCATATGAGAGGCACTGGTTTGGTGGTTTTCTTGTCCTGCAGCTCCCATCCCTTGATCGCAGTTGCTGATTTTCTACTTGGAAACATGGCCCTTTAGAGTAGCAGGGTGAGAAGTGGAAACCAATGGGAAGTAAAGGTATGAACCCAGCCCAAGATACTGGAGTGTCAGCCCATCCTGAGCCAGTACTCAGTAAGCAGAGGAAGCCATTCTTTCTCTCTCCTGAGTGCAGGGACCCCGAAAGCAAAAGGAAGAAAGCAGTGGCTATTTTTTCAGAGCATAAGGAAACCCAAATGGGCCAAAAATACTTAAACTTTTGAGTCACTTTCCATTTCATGTAAAAGAATCCTACAACAGTACTCAGAAGGGCAGTGTTTGATCTATGCTTCACTCCATTTTCATGAAGAAGCTAGGCAGATAGTAAACCAGGCTGTTATCCTGACTCTTTTCAACAAGTTCATGAACCTCTAGTGAAATTGGTGTCTGTTCAGGAGATTGTCCCATATCATCTATTCAGCATCATTCCTGTGAGATTTCTTTAAGAATCTCTGGTTACCAAGAGAAGATTAAATTATGTAAAGTATAAGAATAGGAGTAGGCATTTGTTATATTTTAGATTCCAAACGAGTATTACCAAGAAGTTCAGAATGTTGGCATAGCAGGTATCCTGGAAGCATACGAATTTTTCAGGCATTTCAGGTGCTTTGTGGTAACTTTGACATGAGGGGAGAGGCTTCTCTCTAAGCCTCCTGGGCACCAGAACCTTTTTTGTTATTGTTGTTTTTTAGCAGCAGCGTTGAAAAAGAACTTAAACACAGTTTAAAACTAGTAACCCAGGGGACTCTTACTTTTGAATTTAAATTATAATATTCCTTTCTCTTTACAGACTTTAACTGATACTTGGTCAGCTTATATATTAGCACACTCTCTCCAGGTATAAAAACTGATGCTTATTAATTGTGGTTACTTCAGCGTAAACATGTAAAAAGTTCAATACTGAGAGCATCATTATAAGGGAATGTCTCACCTTGGGTATCTGACTGGGCGATGCCTTTCTCCTTGTCTAGCAGTGTTATTTTGGTTATTTTAGCTGGAACCAGGAGAAAATTTCTTTGAAAACACAATATACACACACTCTCATATGGCTTTAGAGTTAATAGCCTTTATAGGTATAGTTGCGACATTTGCATTCTAAATTAAATGTGCTATTTTAAAATGCTTACAATTTAGGAAATCTAGCAAGGGCTTCAGTGATTTTTTTTTTCCTGTCTGTAAAATACTTGGGATCTTTTCTTAACTTTGGAGTTATGATGAATCGAGTGGCGTTCGACATGTACGTAGAATGTTTCACCCTGGCCGGGGATTAGGAGGTCCTCGTGCTCGTAGATCAAACATGCACTTTACTAGCAGTTCTACTGGTGGACTTTCTTCTTCTCAGAGTTCATATTCTCCAAGCAATAGGGAAGCCATGGACCCCATAGCTGGTAAGTTAGTTTCATGTCAATAAAGGAAATGGCTGGGGACAGAGCACCCTTTCCATTTTTTGGTGTGGAATTTGTGGTCCTAATCACTCATCACACTCCTACATTCTTTTACAAAATTTTCCAAAGTTTTGTCAGGGTAAAGTATTTTTAAACTAGACAGTCTAATGTAGTTCATATTATTCTGGTGTTTCTTTAAGCACTTAGAGGCATAAGGGAGTAAGACATGGCCGTATGCTCTGTTAGTGGCCTGCAGTGAAAGCCAGGAAAATCATGAGATTGAAAGACCACCAAAATTTCATGGTTCGACCTCCACAAGTACACAGATAAAAAAACTAATGGACAAGACTAACGAATTAAGCTCTTCTCATGCAAGAAAGTAAAGTAGGAATTTCTCTGTTGGTTCGATTTGAGAGCTATATTGTTGTGGAACATACTGAAAAGTGCATGTTTTAATAGCTTGGGAAAGTCTTACTGAAAAACAACATTTGAACATGGAGTTTCCAGGACGTCAGAGGATTTAGTGGACAGCCACCCTGGAAGCCAGCCACAGACACAACAGTGGAGGGTCAAAATAAAATATCAAAAATCACTGTAGGTAATGGAAGGAAAGTTGACTATGGCTGGTGAGCACATACTAGAGTATACAGATACCGAATTATAATGTTATTAACAGTGTTACCTCAGTAAACTTAATTTAAAAAAAATTGCTGTGACCTGAGATGGAGGCCTCCCGAGCACAGACAGGCAGTAACACTGTGGGAGGCCCGGGACAGTTCTGAACGTGTGCAGGTGGTGGCGTGTGCACCTGGAAGCTGCCATGTGTCTTGCAGAGCACACTGAAATGCTGGGAAGTGTGAGCCTGTTACGGAAACTGGGGACAGTTTCACTTACCAGTGTTCTTTAGAGTGGGAGTTCCACAGTGTAAAATTATTCCAGATGTGCATTAGGCCTTTGGATGTGCAGTAAACTGAGTTTTGGGGATTGAAAAAAATATTTTTCCAAAGGGAATACAGTATTTACCTGCTGTCTTTGGTAGCAGGTTCTAAAACTAAAAGTTAATTTCTGGGCTGATAGTTGCCAGAGGGGAGTGGGAATTGAGGGACTGAGTGACAGAAGGTGAAGGGATTAAGAAGTACAGATTAGTAGTTACAAAATAAAGTAATTCTGGGAACAAAACTCACAATTGAGAAATTCTCTCCATTCAGTTTTTTCTCTCAGTGAAAATTAGTTTAACGATGGATAATATAAAATAATGGTGTAAGAACTCCTGGGGTAAGACAACAGTAAACAAGAAAACACAACCATACCTGTTCGTGAGTTTTAATGATGAAGAACATTAGCTAGCCTGGGAATTCTGCAAGGCAGTTATCAGTTCCAAGTACGCTAGGTAGGTAGACCCTCCGAGTAGGACAAAGCAATGATTGTACCTTCCTTAGATAAATATGCAGGGACAAAGATCCATGTTACTCTTAGTGAGTACCACCTTATTGAAACGGGAGGGTCTGGATCGAAATAGACCAGGCTCTGCAGTCAGGAGCCCATCCGCCTTACTGAGCGTCTCCAGTGGTACTCTGGCACTCTCATATGGGAGTGCCAGAAAGTACCCGAGAGAGAAGACAAAGTCAGGTGTGCAAGGGTCTTTTGGGTTTAATTCTGATAATTCAATTACTGAATAAATGTTTGAGTGCCTACTGTGGATCATGCTCTGTTCTAAGAACTGGGAAGATCATAAACAGTACATTTGATCTATGCTTTCCTGGAGCTAATGTTGAGGAGGTTTATATATTCTGATAGGACTAGTAGATGAACCACTTTAATTGACTAAAATACTAAGAGAAAGTATAACTGCATTAGCTCATTAAGCAAATAACTTAAGCAATACTATGTTTTGATTAAAATAAATAATTGTATGTGGGTGAATATTCATGTGGGCATTGCCCACGCATAACTCCTTCCTCCAGGAGGTATTCTAAAAAGCATTGCCCTGAGCCAAAACTACATGTTGCCGTGGGTACCTGCCTGTCGGCCATCGTTTTTAATGTTCCTGGGAGGAAAGTGATCTGCACCCTTTTGTATTCCACAGCGTTTAAGTAGACACTAATGCTCTTCATTTCCATTGGCAGAGCTTTTATCTCAGTTATCAGGAGTGAGACGTTCTGCAGGAGGACAGCTTAATTCTTCTGGCCCTTCCGCTTCTCAGTTACAACAACTGCAGATGCAGCTGCAGCTGGAGCGGCAGCACGCCCAGGCAGCCCGGCAGCAACTGGAGACCGCACGCAACGCGAGCCGGCGCACTAACACGGGCAGCGTCACCACTACAGTCACGCAGTCCACAGCAGCAACCAACACCACGAGCACGGAGAGTAACCAGCAAACTGTCCAAAATTCACAGTTTCTTTTAACAAGGTGGCTCATTTATTGACATTACTTTCAGAGGCAATGTTTATTAGCACTGCACCGTCTGAAGTACTCTTGTGCTTATGTATGTTGTTTAACACTCTGCCTTTGACCAAACCATTAAAGCCCACAGATCTCTATCAAAACTGCATATTCAGTATTTCTCGAAGAACATGGAAAATAATTCTTATTTTAGATAAAGTACAAATGCTGGTGGTCTTGCCCTAACAGCATATCATCATCTAATAAGAATTTCTTTTCCCAGATTGCCCATAAAACTTAAACACCATATCATTATGTGTATGGGATATATTAGGTATATTTATTACCATAATTCTTTTCTCTGCCAATTTCAGTCTTCTGTGAAATATTAAAAGGTACAAGAGGATTTTGTAACATGTTGGTTTTCTCCTGAGAATTTTATAAAGAAGCAGTATTTAAAATCTCAGTCAGTGTACACAAAAATAACTACTAAAAGAAGGATTTACCACAGTGCAAGAAATATTCAGTACACTCAGTAAGTGGCTCTGCTGGATGGAGTAGAGCTCTTACTTGCTTCTGAAAACCGCCATTAGCAACTGATTGTATTCCTGTGCCAAAAACCTCACAAGCATTTTATGTGACTTTTAAGAATATAAAGGGGCTTAGGAGGAGCAATAATGAGTAGACTTTGGCTCAACATAGAATAAATCTGGTCTAATTTGGGCTTTTAATGGAATGGAGAGGAATATAAAGTAAAAACTGTGAAATGAAGAAGAAAATTAGTGTAATACATCAGTTGTCTCCAAAATGCAATGTGCGTGACAGTTAGATGTTAGAAGAAAATATTATTTCTATGTGTATTTCCTTTATCTCATACTTGTAAATGTCTCTGGCACATTTATAGAGTTGTAAATAACATATTGTGGATGCAGACTAAATAATGTTTGTGGACCTCTGTCTGGAGCCCCAACTTTGCCACCCACTTAGTTGGGAGCTTAGGCAAGTCACTTAACTTCTCCAAACCTCAGTTTTATCATCAGTATCCCATGAGTTTTGCCTCTTGGGAGAGAAAATTGTTTTTAGGATGAATTGAAATATTCATGCGTGTATGATCTAGTTCAGTATTTGCCGTAGAGTAAAGGCCCAATTAATGGGACCCATCATTATTTGTTACAGATCTAAGCAGGGAGTTTCAAGCAGGAAATTTATCTTTGAATTATCTCTGCAAAAGTCAGTTATGGTGCCTGGTTATTACCAAAACATGTTTCAGATAGATTTGCCTGCTGCCGTGTAGCCTGACCTGTAGGGACTGGCCAGCAGCAAGCATATCACCTGCCAGATCTAGGTGCCTCCCCCAGAGAGGAGTCCTACCAGTGTGCCCATCCACTGCGAGCCCACTGGCCTGTGAGTGGAATGAATGTCTTGACAGTGCTTATTAGAAAAGACATCTTCCATCCTGGCCAGTGCAGCTCAGTTGATTTGGTGGTGTTCCGCAAACCAAAAGGTCGCCGGTTCGAGTCTCGTTCAGGGCACATGCCTGGGTTTGCGGGTTCATTCCTGGCTGGGGCACGAATGCAAAGCAACCGATCGATGTTTCTCTCTTGCATCAGTGTTTCTCTCCTTCTCTTTCTCTCTCCCTTCCCCTCTCTCTAAAATCAAAAGTAAAATTAAAAAAAAAAAAATTTAAAGACATCTAGCCCTTGCCCCATTGTTTGTTTTGTTGTTGTTTGTTTTGTTTGTTGTGTTATTTTGTTAGCCCCACACTCATGGGCTCGATAGGGGACTTTTCTCGGTGCAGTTTTCTGCACTAGACATCCAGCTCACAGAGTGTGGTATGGGTGATCTGACTGTGCCTTCTTGACGTCCCCCTTCTGTCGTCGGACACTTCACATTGCACACTGCCTTGCAGTTTGCAGGCCTCTTCCCCTGCCTTTCATGCTGTCATTTGTTCCTGACTCATACGATTAACTAAGGCAGTATTTCCCAAAAACTATTCCCTGTGTGTTACATATTCTAAGGAATGTATGTAGTTACTTATGTACATTTCTATTTCCCCTGATGCGTAAGTTTGGGCAAAACTAAGTAACAAAAACAGTTTATTTACCATTGGATTTCTCAGAACTTCAAATACGTATTAACATGCATTGTGAATGCTCACAGCAAGGAGTGGCTGCCGTGTCCCCAAGGGAAATCCTGGTCTCTGGTCACACAGCTATTGTGTGATCTGTGTGTGGCTCGAGCCTGGTCTTTGGTTTCTTTGGCCAGGGGCAGTTTCTGTTTGTGCAGCCCTGGAACCCATGGTGAGGACACGGTCTTTCAGGGATCATTGACCTTTTAGAGAGTAATTAAGTGCCTATGTCAGGTTTCAGTCTTAGTAATGAAGTCAGCTAGTTTTGCTGACCCTGATCTGATGGTCCTTGACAGCTTTGCAGTTATCTCTAGATCCCAAATGAAGTTAACCTAGTCCTAGTCCACTACCAGACTCTATCTGCTTCTCAGGAATGAGACATTTTGTCAGTCATTTCCTAAAAATCGAAGGAGTAATATTGGAATTATATGCTCTCCAAAGGGTTGGAGCCTCAGCCTGTATGTTTCTAGTTTTCCTGCTTGCTATATAGAAAGTCCTTTATTTTTCTATAGTGGTTTTGACTTTAGGGTTTTTTTTTCCCCCTTTCTTTACTAGAGGCCTTTTCTAAGGCTAAGGATGTGAAATGTATTCCAGTTCTTAACCCTTTTATAGTTTTTGATTGAAAATATGTAGCCTATTAGTTTCCTATTCTATTAGATATTTTCTTAGGATATTCTTAATTTGGGTTGGTTCTTTTTTAGATTTTATTTATTTATTTTTAGAAAGCGGGGAAAGGAGGGAGAGAGAGAAACATCGATGTGCAAGAGATACTTCGATTGGTTGCCTCTTACACGTCCCCAGATGGGTACATGGCCTGCAACCCAGGCATGTGCCCTGTCGAACCAGGGACCTTTAGGTTCACAGGCCGGCACTCAGTCCACTGAGCCACACCAGCCAGGGCTCCCAATTTGGTTTTAACCATTAATGTCATCAGTCACTTTTTTCCATTGTAAATTTAATAGCTTTTTATGTAATTACTTTCCACATCCTTTTGCTATCTTGAAGTTCTGAACTTTGGATCTTTTAATTTGTATTCTGAGCCATAGATTTAATCACTTCAGTGGTTTTGAACTTGACAGCTATGAGATTTTGAACAAGTCAGCTTAACCTCTGCTTCAGTTTCCTCTTCCTGTAAAATGGTGATAATAACAGGATTTAACTCACAGGAGTTAAGAGAGATAATATAAAAAGCATTTAGAGCAGAGCCTGATCTACTGTAAGTGCCCTCCCTTGTTAACTTTGGGAAGGCTCTGTGCCTTTCACGTAGGAAAGACCGTGGAGAGCAGGTGCCAGCTGCAGAGAAGCGCTGAGCCGCTCTATCTGCGGGCTCCAGGTGCATCTGGCTTCTCTGGGAGAAGCTCCTGTCCTGCACGCCTGCTGGACCTCCTTCACTGTCTCTGTCTTCTCCGTGTCTTGTTCATTTTCCTGACTCCATTGCTTCGCTAGTTTTCTTGTCCGTCTTTGCCACTAAAACATAGAAAAAATAAAATCAGTCCTGAAACTAAGCAGAATTTTGCTTAACTCGTTTAAGAGGTTAGTAATAAGAAGAATTCAGCTCTTAACATCTATCCTGCTTCCAGGCAGATAAGCATTCTGGGCCGTTAAACCTCAGGTAAGCCCTGCTTACCAAGTCCTCAGTAGGAGAAGTGTGCAGGGGACTGTGAGGGGGGTGGTTCTTGCCCTCATGGGCTTCTTTATTTCGGGAAGAATTACGTGGAAGTAATATGGAAAAGTCAAACTTTAGGAATTCTTTTCAGTCAAATATTCTAGTCACTACAGATTTTGTCTTTATGACCAGGGTTGCTACGTTCCCCATTTTTACTACCCACAGGTGAAATCCCAGTTAAGGAAATCACTACTTCCCCAAGCACCTAATCTGTTAGAAATTTTGTTTTCCTCAGAAGAATTTTCACCATGTGTTCTCTGAAGGGAACATGGGAAGTCTAAAGGTATTTGTCTCATTGAATCTGATTAAAGCACCGAGTGCACCTCAGGGTAACAGTGTCAGTACACGTGTGGGATGAATCTCAAGAAAACTCAGGTGGTAAATTAGGGCAGGGTGTTCTGGGGTGTCTCAGGATCTGAGCGCCACACCTGCAGGGCATCGCAGAAATTTCACGTGTCGTTGTCCATTGCCTTTTGTCCAATAAGGTCTTTTCTTTTTAACTTACACAGGTTGAACGATCCTAAAATGTCCGAAACGGAGCGCCAGTGCCTGGAAAGCGAGCGCGCGGACCGCAGCCTGTTTGTGCAGGAGCTGCTCCTGTCCACGCTGGTGCGCGAGGACAGCTCCTCCTCGGACGAGGAGGACCGGGGCGAGGTGGCCGACTTTGGTGCTATGGGCTGTGTAGATGTCATGCCTTTAGATGTTGCTTTAGAAAACCTAAATTTAAAAGAGAGTAATAAAGGAAATGAGCCTCCACCACCTCCTCTTTGATGACATCCCAATTCGCAGACAATGTCCTCTGTGCTGTATTTGCCAATGAAAGTGGACAACAACTATCTTGGGTTTGTTTGGTGATTGTAATTTCAGGTCTGTCAATCTTGTTACATTGTGTACATTCAAAAGGAAGAGAGAAAATATATATGATAATCATTTCCACATAACTAATTTTTACTTCTAGCAGGTAAATGTAGGTAGCAGTGCAGGGGTGATCTCTGCTTCCTGTACCTTGACATGCAAAAGGCTCTTCTAATACTCCACATTCAAACTGAAGAGGAAAATTGAAATCTCTAATGAAGCTGCTGTGTGTATTTATGAATATTAATGAATAAAAACTGCTTGGATGGTTTACCTTAACTACTGCATGAGGTTTTTTGCAGCGTGCATGAGTTTTAGTGACCTTGTTATTTAAAAAATTAAATACAAGGAATAAAACTTAAACAAAAATAAAAGCCCAAAGCTTTCCCAAACATTATTCAATGGTTACGTGGCAAAAGAGTTACCTGATAAAGTAGCTTTTGAATAATGTCTGCCCGAATCACCTTTCTTTGTGTGCCTCCTACGCACAGAGCCGGCTCTGCAGTGGAATCTGAGGGTTGTAGCAGGTGTTGCGCTCCGCCCTGTGTGACTGTCCTGTCGCCCTGTTAATGGTCTTACCACGTGGAGCTCAGCCTGTCTCGTTAACTCATCTATAGAAGACACACCAGTAAAGCTACTGTCGGAATCTGCTGCAGGGTGCTTGTGCACCCTGAAAACAAATCCTGTTCGTAGTTGTTGCGAGTTTTTACTTTTTGTGGTTGTTTAAATTTTTTTCAATTGTTAAATGTTTTATTTGGGTGTAGATGAATTTCATTTATTCACTGTTCAACAAAATTAACCTGAATTATGTTGTCTTTGTTCTTGAAAATCTCACATTCTCAATCATATTTTGTGTTATTTATGTATGTGCTTCATGGTTTGCTGAGACAGATCAGTATCAGGGGAGCTTTGAGGGTTTGCCTTCCCAGATTTTGTCGATACATTACAACCAAATTCCTGATGCTAACTTCAGCACCTTTTATTTATTGGGTTTTCTCTGGCATAAAAAGTAAAGCCTTTTAATTGAATCATGCCACCTATATGCCTATATTATTAATCCTATGTGTAAAAAAAAATGTACAGCTTTTTGGGTTTGTTTTGGGATTTAGATGGGCCAGGATATTTTTTTATTTTCTGTTGCAGTTTTTGTGCGTAGACTTTCACAATAGCTCCAAGGCAGGGACAGCGGATTTGGGGATCGGGGGGCAGTTTTTGGAATGTAAATTTAGGACTTTTAAAAAAAGGTGCGCACAGCTTCTGATAAATTTATAACTAGACTTAATCTAATCATGTCTCGTTCCAGTTCTCAGTTCTCTGAGCCCTTTTCTCAGTCTCCTCTCCCTCAGCCCCTTTTCTTTCTCGTGTGTGTTTCTCCGTTTCTGCAACATGACAAGCATACAGACGCGAGCACCCTCCGGTGTTCTTCCGAGAACTGTGAAGTCCATGTTCATCCAAATGTAACCAAAAAGGAACTCACCCCACATGTCTAAAAAACTGTTGCTTCTCCTCTGCAACTTCAGACTCCATCAGTTTCCAACTATAATAGCTTTGTTTTCTTTAATTTCTGTGACAGAAAATGTTTCAAGGAGAATTTTACAGCAGGCTTCTAGTTCTGCTAGAAGTCAAGTCCAGGAGTGATTTCTTTTCCTCAATTGGTTGTTGAAACGTTTCAAAAACCAGTTTTCAAGCTGTGGTCTTTTCAAACACATCTTCTGCACATAAGTCACACATTTCAATAAAGCATTTTCAAGACTGTTGACCACTTGAATTTCTTTGCTGTTGATGAATTAGCCTAACCATTACTCAGAGATTTTATATCTCTAATCCAGTAATTTTTTTTTTTCTTTTCAAGCTAAAGTTAGAGGTCCTGATTTTGTGTGAATGCACTACTTTGGATGTGAGAAATAGAAATTGCCAATTATATGCTTTCCCTTTTCTGCACAAATGATGGGAAAATGTAAGATCCTTTTTTTAACGTGGTTTGAGGCAACTGTAAGTTCATTTAGGGCAGTTTAATTTAGGTGATGAATTTAACACTTCAGAAGACTTCAAGTTTCGTAAGCTTCCATCTCATGTCGAATACTGTTATTTTCTACCAGCTATTTTACAGATACCTCACCTCATCTTGTATGTAATCAATAATGGTGTATTATCTTAGGACAGAAAGACACAGACTATCAATATAAAAAATATATTTTAAGTCCTTCAAATTCTTGTGTCCTTTTTTTTAGTTTCTGAATTAACCTATTTTTGGAATTACTGAATAATAATTGCAAAGACTTTGATGTAGAAGAGACAAAATCAATATACCATTGTTTATTTTGGCTACACCTTCAAATTTCTGAGTACCAGATCCTGGGTTTTGAGAGGTTTTGTTTTGTTTCATTTGAGTGTCTAGGGTATAATAAGTTTGTAAGTGTTCTACAGTGCTTGTCTTTACTTTCTGTTTGTTAATAATTTCAATCTTTCTGTTCAAAGTGTTCTGGAAGAGTTTAATGTCATGACTCAGAGAATACAAAAAAAAATTTTATAGTAAAGAGGAAGACCTGCGGAGAATGTGTATTTCTGTGTATGTAATTTATGGAGCAGACTGCGCTGTGTGTTCAAGAATGCCTGAGTGGTTCCCGCCAGACTCTCATTGTGTGTAGGGATCTGTGAGCATCATACTCCTGGGCGTTTAGTCACAGAGAACAATGGAATTTGCAATTTGACCAAAATAGTGGAATCTACCTCATGACTTCCTCATATTGTCATCCATTTAGTTTCCTAAAGTATTTGAATTCTGAACAAATAGATGTTCCTATACTTTTATGGCAATAGTCATATAATTTCTTTTATTGGCTACAGTGAAATACTTGGATTTGGATTTAGTTTGTACAGTTGTTTTTAACCCACAGAATTGGAGTCTAGTTTTACTAACAGAGTAGTAGATTCTTGTTGATAATTAGACTCAGGTAATTTAAGAGAAAGCCCATTTCCCTAGGGCCCCCAAGGAATTGTGGTTTGCGATAGCAGATTACATTATTAGAATAACAGAAGCAACACAAAAATCTATCCCATTCCCCTTGCTCCCCCCTCAGCCCCAACAGGTTTCCTCTCAGCGTTTGCATTTTCGGTAGTGCACAGAGGTCATTTTCCTGAGCCGCAGACCACGCGTGAAAACAGCAGGAAGGCCCGGCAGCTCTCATGGCTCATGGCCCCTCACAGCAAGTATCACACTTCCCTGTGTACTTGACTCCATGGCTCTTGGGGTCCACGCATACGTCAGTAGTTCATACCTCTGGAAGGGCCAATGGGGAAGGGAGGTGATAAAAAGGAAAGGTAGTGGAAGGAGGTGGTTGGAGAAAAGGGGTCTTCTGAGCAGGACCCCAGCCACTGGAAAGCGCTCAGTAAAAAGTCTCACTGGGGTCCAGTCGGCTCATTCAGCCCTGCCTGTGAATCGGGAATGTGCAGAAACTGCCCACGTGGAGCAGTGGGTGCTGCTAAAAGCTCTGATGAGCGAGCGCAGTTTTGTTGGGAAAGCCCCATAGCTGAAGCCGTTCTGTTTGTCAGTCACTGGCACGTACAGTTTTGGAGGCACATGAAAATTTATTTCATTATTAAAACAGGCATGAAATTTTCCTAGAATTATATGCTGAACTTGATGTTAATGCTGGCACAAAGGGCATGCTTTTCTGTGCTCTTTCTACAGCTCCATTAGACACTAAACCCAAAACAGTTGTCTCCCAGGACAAAACTGGAGACCTGTCTCTAGGTTGGAGTGGGGGGAAGTCAACTGGAATGCGAGACGGATTAAGTGTTTGCAGATTTCCTGGTCATTTGTGACAGTGTTGTGACGTTCTGTGGCTTTAAACATGGCCTTACCTGAATAATTTCATAACTATTACAAAGCCAGATTTGAGTACCTTTTTCAGAATAGAATAAAAATGTATCCCTTGTGCCCGTCAACTTCAACCATGCTTAAATAATGCTTTGCCTTTGTTTCTGGTTGGTTAGTACTTGTTAACTTTTGATTCTTCTGTTTTTTTTCTGCTCATCTCTGTCAAATAATTGTTCTATAAACATGAGCTTGGGGAATTTCTTACTTGAGGATCCCTGCTACAAGTGTTGCATGTAGATGTTGTCACTTGGTTAGCAGATTCAGTTTGAAAGATTTTCTCAGAGAAGCTGGCCCAGAGCCTGAAATCCCCGTGGCTTTGTGCTCAGTTGCTGTCAGGTGGGTAGTGTCAGGTTCCTCAGATTACAAAGGTGTTCCCCTCCAGTCCTCTGGTTTTATAAAGTCAGTTGAATTTTCAACAGATGGTTTTAAAAAGTATTTGGTTAAAAACACTATGATTTTGCAACCCTGATAACTTCCCTCGGTGCCCAGATTGTGCGGACACTGTTGAATTCATAGGTGATTTGGAAACCAGTGTGGGTCGTGTGCACAAATCCTTCTGAGCTGCTCTGCAGGGGCCTACACCCACAGTTTTTCTCCCCTAATCTGAGAGGTCTGCACTAACCTTTTAGGACCAACAGGAACCTAGCGTTTACATTGTTTCCTTTGCAGACTGAATGTGGCCTGTGGGTTGTTGGCTCCTCTGTCTTCGCAAACCACTCTCCCTGATCTCTCTTCCAGGCCATTCTTTTTGAGCTTAGTAGGTCCAGAGCTTTGGTCTAAGCCTAATTAAGCATCATTTACAGCTTGCAACTTTTACAAACACGCTCCCCTCTCCCACCCATGTCCCAAGAGAATTTTTCAGAAACAATTTCTTGAAAGCCTTTCTCCCTCATCTAGTTGGGAGAGTTTTCAAAGGTCACCAACCCTATTGCATTTGGTAGATAAATCTGGTGGCGTCTGACCCAGTGAGTGAGCTACTCCTTTAAATTTCACTACCAGACTTGTGATAGTGTTTAGGATTTTACCTTACTCATAGAACATCAGTCCGCACTTAATAACAAAGCTGGCATGAAAACAGTCCATATGTCCCATTCTGTAAGATGAAGTCCCAGCTCTCTGTTTTTAGGTGTCCTGACAACACCCTGGGTGAAAGGTTGACCTGAGGTCGAAGTATCAATATTCCTAATTTAAGATTTTGTAAAACTGCTAGATCAGCAAGTAGACCGGACCAACTAGGAAGTAGGCACCAGCCACTACCTGGAGGATGACGATTTCATGGACTCTTCCACTCTAACCACATAAACTATCCTGGCCAGGCTTGAATACTTTTAATTTCACCTGGGAGCTGCTCATGACACTGAACAAGACACTAGTTTCACCAATAACCCATTTTTTGATAGGCAGTGTGCTAATTCAAGTCTGTTCAGTTGCCAAAGAACTTGTCAAAGCTGCCCCTGGAACCGAGCCCAGTTGGATAGCAGCCACCTTGTTGGTGGGCCACTGCTAGAATGAGGGCTTACCTTGGGAAAAGTCGCACAGATGATGCCATGATATTTTTAAATGAATTACAGACATTGCAACAAGCTCCCCGACTAATTTATTGAACCCTTGTATGGATCCTTTTATAACATCACTTGGTCAACCAGCGTGTCTGTGTTTTTTATTGAATATATTTTTGGTTACATACGGAAACAGGCTTTGTGTTACATCACTTTGTGTTGCACCTGTGTGGACATCCTTGGGTTCAATGGCTGTGTTGTATCATAAGATATAAGTGATGCCCAAAAGACTTGGACCTCTATGGTACCCATGTCTTAGCTGATCTACAGGGGATTTCTATAGTTTTAAATGTCCCACAAATAGCTTGTTTTCTTCTGTCTGCCTGCATGCTTCATTAATGCTTTCCAGCGACACCTGAAGTTGTAGCTTCATTTGCCTACAGAATTTTCAGGACCCACCCAGGTTACCCTGAGACCCAGGCTGATGGCAGTTGGGATGCAGTCTGAGAAGTGAAGGTGTGGCTTCTGTCCTCTGTCCAGAAAAGGACTTTAGAATACTTCCTCTACTTAAGCTTCACAGGACAAGTGAGACTGGAAAGAAGGAACTGGGCGGATCCTCCAGAACTTCGTGGGGATGAGCCTGCTCCACGCAGGAAGGACCGGACTTGCTCCTTGGCAGTTTTGTTTCCTCAGCGGAGTCTCTGTTGGCTTCTCGGTTGGGGGCGGGGCGGGGGGCGGTTCTCAATCAACACTCGGCTGTCTTCAGTGAATGATAGAGTTCAAAGAGGTTGGTGAGAAGCACACATTTTTGACATCCTGAACAGCAGCCTTGCACTTCAGCCTGGGCTGTAGGAGTTGAGGCGATGAAGTCTCTGACGGAAGGTGCGGTGTATCTTTTAAGAACACCTTGAGCATATTTCAAGGAGTCTTAATCATTTGTAGTGTTTTTTTCCCAAGTGGTCACCGTTGTATGGTTGCAGAGCCCATCTGATTAAACCAAAACCCACCACGCAGACTCTCAGGAGCTCGTCCGGCGCCCCAGTTCTTCCACACTGTTCTGTCTCACACTGCCTTCCGTGCGGCCGGGATGGACTGTTTCCTAAAGGCTGCAACAAATCTACTTTTCACCTCTTATGATGCTATAATGTAGACATTGTTACGTGGCATTCCAAGTACAATTTAGAGCAGTATTTAGCAAAGTGTCTGGAAAATGCTGAGCTTTTACATGTTTGTAAATTCTGTAACCAGCCATAATAGGTGGACATGAGAAAGAATGGAAGAAGTTGGAAAGATTTCAGTGGATGGTAAAAATGGATATGGATTTTCATATTAGAAATTAGGGTTCAGCTCATATTGAGGGCCCCTGTCCCACCTCAAAAATGCTCAAATCATCCTGGCTGGATAGCTCAGTTGGTTAGAGCGTCATCCTGGCACACTAAGGTTGTGGGTTTGATCCCTGGTCAGGGCACAAACAAGAATCAACCAATAAATAAGTGGAAGAACAGGTGAGCCTCCCTCCCTCCATCCCTCTACCTCTGTCTCTCTCTTTGTCAGTGTTCAAGTCATGCCTGGACTAGGAGGCAAGTACTGGGCAATAGTGGGCCAGTCAGCTCTGGACAGGAGTGTGACGTTTGCAGAGTCCCCTGGATTGCTGGCATCGCTTGCCCCAAGGGAGAGAGAAAGGAGGTGACGCTGTTCCTTGATCAAAGGATAGAATTTAGAATTCATGATGAGGATGAAGAGATGTGCGGTTTTGTATAAAGGGTGGTAGGTGAGGCTCAAAATCAAGTGGAGTTAAAGGTGGAGTTTAGGAAAAACCTGGGGATAGACACCTGGAATTAAAGCTCAGAGTCGGCAACGCCTAGTTGTCCTCTGAAAGCGGTTCCCACAGAAACGCTGGCGACAAGTGGACACCCACCCAGAGCTGGGAGAAGCTACAGTGCAGTGGTTACGAGCGCAGACACGGGTTCTAGTCCTGGGTCACCACTCACGAGCTGTGTGATCTTGGTCAGGTTAATTAACCTTGATTAGTGTTTCACTATTAAAATGAAAGTATTAAATAGTGTGTTAATGTGGTGTCTGGTGCAAAATGACCAATAAGAGGTAGGAGGCAGGAAGTCAGAGAACACAACACGAAATTCACTAGGGGGCAGCTCCAGAAGACCACGCACCTGCCTTCCTTCAGACATTTCTAAGATACCAGGCAAAACCCTGAGAATCAGTGACATAGTAAAAATCATGAAAACACAAGATTCTTTCTTATCCAAAGAGTGTGATCAAGGGGAGAGGTATCAGCCTAGCTCAGGTGATTGTAGGTATCACTGATTGACCCCTCACAGAGGAGTCAACCCACCTCTTTACTCAGTTTGCTGTGCCTACCAAGTACCAGGTACTCCAGGTTCTGCTGCCATGGTGCTGTTTCCATTCAGTTGCTTAGTCCAGAACCTTTTGGGATCATTTCCTACTCTTCTTTCTCCTCGCACTGCACATCTGCCTAATCAGCAGATCTGCACTATTACCACCACTTCTCCAGGACCTGACTCACCCTTCTCACCATCTCCTCTGCTCGCCCTGCCCGGGCCACCCTCAGTCATCTCTCACCAGGGTCATCACCATCGTCCCCAACCGGCATTCCTGTCTCTTCCCAATTTCTTCTTGACACAGCAGTGGGACCGGCTCCTTAGAGCCCAGTGAGATCCCGCCACTGCTCACCTCAGACCCTGCAGTCTTCCCATCCATCTGAGCAGAGGCCCAGGTTCTCACCATGGCCCTGGGGCCCTGCAGGATGTGGTTCTTGTCACTTTTCTGGGCTCAGCTCCTGCTGCTTTATTCCCCTCACCCCAGCCTCACTTGCCACCTCGCTGTTCCTCAGGCAGGCTGCAGCTTTGAGACTTCTGCCTTTGCAGTCCCCTTTTCTTAGAAGGCCCTTGTTCCCTTACCTCCTGTGTGTCAACAAGGCCTTCCCTGACCATCCAATTAAAGGGAGTGATCCCATGCCCCCCCCACCAAGCTTCCCAGAATTCCTTAGCCCCCTTCCCCACTGTATTGTTTCCCCAAAACTCATACCACCATCTGACTCCCCCCCACATCTACATACATACACACACACACATGCATCATACACTCATACAGACACACATGTGGATGCTACCTTTCTGTTAGTCACCACTATCTCCCTGTGTGTCTACAACAATGTTTGGCACATAGTAGGTGCTCTGTAGATACTCATGAAAGAATGAATATTGTGGGCCAGGGTGTTCAGAGTGATTTTAAAAGTACACACTGATATGAAACACTTAGCTGCTGTGGAAAAGATTTTGGCAGTTCCTCAAAAAATTAAACATAGAGTTACCATATGACCCAGCAATTCTACTCCTAGGTATACACAAGAGAATTAAAAACATATGTTCAGGATAGTTACATGCAAAAAAAAAAAATGAAACTAAACCACCAACTTACACCATACACCAAAATAAATTCAAGATGGATAAAAGGCTTAAATATAAGTCATGACACCATAAAAGTCCTAGAGGGGAACATAGGCAGGAAAACTTCCGATATCCCATGCAGTGATACTTTCACTGATACATCCCCTAGGGCAAGGGATGTAGAGGAAAGAATAAACAAATGAGACTACATCAAACTAAAAAGCGTCTGCATGTCTACAGAAAACATGAGCAAAATGAAAAGGGAACCAACCATATGGGAAAATATATTTGCCAATGATACCTCAGACAAGGGTTTGATCTCCAAAATCTATGAAGAACTCACATGACTCCACACTAGGAAAACAAGCAATCCAATTAAAAAATGGACAAAGGACCTGAACAGACACTTCTCCAATGAGGACATACAGAGGGCCCAGAGACATATGAAAGGATGCTCAGCATCACTAGCCAGCAGAGAGATGCAAATTAAAACCACAATGAAATACCACTTCACACCAGTCAGAATGGCCATCATAACCAAATCAACAAACAATTGCTGGTGAGGTTGGGGAGAAAAGGGAACCCTAGTACACTGTTGGTGGGAATGCAGACTGGTGCAGCCACTGTGGAAAACAATAGGGAATTTCCTCTGAAAACTAAAAATGGAACTGCCTTTTGACCCAGTAATTCCACTGCTGGACTATCCCTTAAGAACCCTGAAACATTAATTCCAAAGAACCTATACACCCCAATGTTTATCACAGCATTATTTCCAATAGCCAAGTGCTGGAAACAGCCTAAGTGCCCATCAGTAAACGAGTGGATCAAAAACTGCTGCTTTAGCCCTGGCTGGTGTAGCTCAGTGAATTGAGTGTGGGCTGCGAACCAGGCATCACAGGTTCAATTCCCAGTCAGGGCACATGCCTAGGTTGCAGGCCATGTCCCCCAGCAACCGTACATTGATGTTTCTCTCTCAAAAGACATGTTCACACACAAATTCATACATGAATAGTCAAATCAGCATCAGAATAGCCAAAATATGGAAACAACTGAAATGTCGTTCAAACAATGAACAGGCAAACAAAGTGTGATATGTCCCATCGGTGGAATGCTGTTTGGCCCTACAGAGGAATGAAGTGCTGACACAGGCTACAACTTGGAAGGACCTTGAAAACATGCAGGTGAGGGAAGCCAGAAACAAAAGCCACATGTACCATTTCATTGGAATGAAGTGACTGGAATAGGCAAACCCATAGAGACAGACAGTGGACTGATGGTCTCCAGGGATGGGCAGAAGGGAGAGTGGAGAGTACCTGCTAATGGTGCAGGGTTTCTTTTGATGAACTGTTCTAGAATTAGGTAATGTTGATGCTTGCATAATTCTGTGACTATATTTGAAACCACCGAGTTGCAGCCTTTAAAATGGTGAACTTTATGAATTTTATCTCAAGTAAAAAACGTAACTGTGTTCAATATTCTTACTCTCCCCATCTTATGGATGGTAACACTAAGTTCAGGGGAGCGGCTCTGCTTCCCTGAGTGCCCAGCGACCTTGCACGTGTCCACATGAGCAAGGCTTGACTGCAGTGAGGCAAGCAAGCAGCCTTGTGAGTCGCTTGGCTGGAGGTGAGGGTTGGCTTCTGCACAGCACAGTGACTCACTGCCCCTACCATCTGTTATCTAAACCTCCAGCTCAGTATCATCCTGTGGGACTAGGGACGCAAAGAGCTGATGCCTTGCTGACTCTGCTCCAACTGTCTGTGCACGTAACTTCCTGTCTGAGTCCTTGTGGGTTCAATGTCTCCATCTACGGCCAGTCTACGAAGTGGGGCCAGCCACCCAGCAGCTGCAGTGGTAATCCTCCCAGCCCCGGTGGCCACCACACTGCAGCTTTGGGAAGGCTGAACACTAAGACATGGAGACAAAATAAATCTTCCCAGGTCTCCCCACTGCCAGAGCCAAGATCCTAGCCCAGGTGGGCTGACTCAAATCACACAAAGTAAAATCCATCTGGCATGATATCCGATATGACAGTAAATTAAAATTAGGACATTTCTAGAAAACACAGGACGATTTGTCCTACTAACGTTCTTCTCTGACCCTTCGGAATTGCTGCCTTCTCTTTACTACAACACACTCAGAGAGGTCAGGAATTCCAAAGTCTCTCTAGGGCATTTAGACTGTCATCCTCAGCAAAATTTTGGGTAGGACACAAAGCCACTTAACTTTTAAAAGCACTGGCCGAGAAGTACACATACATTTCTTCCTCAGGATTAGAATTAAACTTCTGACTTTTAGACTATATTTGAACCTTGTCTCCAAAATTGCCACTGCAGTTTCCAAAGGGCAGAGGTCATCACTCAGCAGAAACACCTGTGTCATGATACCTCACCAAGGCCTCTGTCACCACCCTGATCCTGCAGCTGCATCTTCTGTCCTTGAGGTGGAGAAGCTTGGCTAATTCCTGGGAACCAGAGACAGCAGGTTCTGACAAGTTTCTCCTTGTGTCTGAGGTCAAAGGCATCACTTCAGCAGTGATGGCGGCATCTGGGCAGTGCCAGAGTTCCCCTGCTTGGTCTGCGAGGCTGGTGGTCAGCCATCATGAGCAGGTTCCACATTGACAAACAGGCAGGGAAGACCTGCTCTCGTAGCACGGGGTCAAACCCGGGAGGTGCCAGCTCTGAGACTGAATCGCAGCTCTGGCCCAGGCCAGCCATGTGAGGTTAGAACAGTTCATAACCTGTTCTGTGAGCGCTTCCACACAGGTTGGCTGTGTTGATGGGCAGAGGTCAAGTCCAGAAGGCACCCAGCCATCTCACACCTAGAAAGCTCTAACAACTGGTCCAGTGAGGAGATGTCTTGGGAAAATCCACACTTCATTACCCAACCATGGGAAAGTAGGTCCTTCCAGCTTTAAGAACAGCAGAGCGTTGTCTGGTGAGGGACTTCTAACTCTCAAACTCAGGGAGGGATCTGAACCAGGCCTCCCATCATCTCTGCAACTTCTCTGCCTTCTGCTCAGCTGTGAGCTTAGACAAGCCAGCAAGAACCAAGGTAGTCTAGCAGTGTTTTTCAAGGAGCCTTGAAAGGGGGGCAGTGGCCTTGTGTTGAACACTGCGTCCAGCTTTTGCGGTTGACTCTGCAACTCGCTCATTGCAGCAAAGGTGTGAGGGTGACTGTTGCCACCCTTATTTTAGGAAAAAACCGGGCAGCACTGCACCGTTGCTTGTATTTATCTGGGCTCTTAGTGCGCTCCAGGAATTTTGTTGCTTCACATCACCATTTCATTTCATCAGCTATCATTGCCCCATTTGAGAAAGGACAAAACTGAGGGCCAAGAGGGCTAAGTAACCTCCCCAGTGCTGGCCCAGGCCCCCGGGGCTGTGTTTCCAGGAGCGACGGCGCCGGAGAACCTGGCGCTATTCCGGAACAACGAGGATGAGGTTCCGATGTGGCCACGTGGGGGCAGTGGATCAACACAAACAGGCGGACACTGCCAGCCCAGCCTTCAGCCCCGGGAGGCCGCCTAGGAGTCCATTTTAACCTTTATTTTACAGGTTTCCCAGGCAATAGAGGAAATTGGGGCAAGTGCGGTGTCAGGGCCCGCCTGCCTGGGATCGAAGCTGCCTTCATCATTTCCCAGTTGTGTGATCTGAGGAAGTTATTTATCCTGATGGAACCTTGTTTCCTGTTCTGCCAAGGCTCGCGCGGCCATGGGCTGGATGGGACTCCGAAGCAGTAGAGGCCTTAACTGTTGGAGGCCAGGGCGTAGCGATCATCACAGGGAGCAGCAAGACTGGAGTGTCGGCTGATGAGAGCAGAGCAGAGATGTTTTGCAGATGATTAATAGAACTTAGAATAACCACGGGCAAAATATTCAATAGTGGGTTAGCCAACAAGGGTACTACTCAAACTGAACCATCAAAAGATATCAAGGATGATGATGATGATGAAGCTGAGGTCAGTTGCTACCTAAAATGTCACACCCCCTTGCCAGGTTTCTACCTGGAACCAATTAGCAAACCCAGAATCCACTGGTGGAAGAAGAGGCTGGAACTCCAGGATGAAGCCCCCTGCAACACACTGCAACTGAACATGGTAACGATTCCTGCTGGTCTTCTACCAAAGGGGACCACTCACCTGGGTGACTGGGCATTGGGGAAAGGGAAATACCGAAACATTTTGAGGACAGTTGGTCATAGACTACCAGTTGATTGCCTGAAACCCACACTATAATCATGGGCCCTTGTTAGAATGGGAGCATACCGGGACTAGGTAATAAGTAGCAATTAAATGGAGTTACGGCCGGAGTCTACTTCAGAGTAGGTCCACTGAAGTTTACACTACCCACTGGTCATTTCCCAGTCACTCAGTGTATATTAGGCAAAACCTACTTGGTAGTTGGCCTATTCCTTACAGTACTTCTACTTACAGCCATTTGAATGGGTATGGAAAGGTATCTCAATGTACTTTAAAAGTTTTTTTTAATTTTTCAATTACAGTGGATATTCAGTATGATTAGTTTCACATGTACAATATAGTGTATAGTGTTCAGACATTTATATAACTTATGAGGTGGTCCTCCCAATGAGTCTAGTGCCCACGTGACACCACACACGGTCATTACAGTTTTGTTGACTCTATTCCCTATGCTGTACTTTATGTCCCTGTGACTGCTGTTTTTTAATAAAGGGGCTTGCTTTTTTTTTAATCATATGTAGTTCACCACATTCTTTTTTTTTAAAGTTCTTAAAGGTTTTATTTATTTATTTTTAGAGAGAGGGGAAGGGAAGGAGAAAGAGAGGGAGAGAAACATCAATGTGTGGTTGCTTCTCACGTGTCCCCCACTGGGGACCTGGCTCACGACCCAGGCATGTGCCCTGATTGAGAATTGAACCGGTGACCCTTTGGTTCGCAGGCCTGCACTCAATCACTGACCTACACCAGCCAGGACCTTGTGACCGCTTTGGAGCTGTCAATCTGCTCTTCTTAATCCCTTCATCTTTTCATCCAGCCCCCAGTCCCTTCACATCTGGCAACCAAACATCAGTTTGTTCTCTGTATCTATGAGTTGGTTTATGTTTTATTTGTTTTGTTCTTTAGATTCCACATATAAGTAAAATCATGTGGTATTTGTCTTTCTCTGACTTATTTCACTTAGCATAATGCCCTCCAGGTCCACCCATGTTGTTGAAAATAGCAAGACTTCATTCGTTTTTTATGGCCGATTAATAGTTTATTGTATATCTATACCATTTTTTCTTTATCCATTGAGCTGCGTTATAAATAATGCTGCAGTGAACATAGGGGTACATATATCTTTTCAAATTAGTGTGTTTGGTTTCTTCAGATAAATATCCAAAAGCGAGATTGCTGAGTTATGTGGTAGCTCTATTTTTAAGTTTTTGAGGAAACTTTGTGCTGTTTTCCATAGTTGCTGCACCAATCTGCGTTCCTACCAACAATGCACCAGGGTTCCCTTTTCTCCACATTTTTGCCTGCACTTGTTGATTTATTGATAGTAGCCATTCTGACAGGCATGAGGTGATATCAAATTGTGGTTTTAATTTGCGTTTTTCTGACAATTGGTGATGTCGAGCATCTTTTCATAAGTCTATTGGCCTTCTGTATGTGCTTTTAAAAGAAATTTTTTCCAGTCCTCTGCCCATAAAAAGTCAGACTTTTTTCTGTTAAATTGTATGACTTCTTTATAAATTTTGGACATTAACCTCTTATTTGATGTATTGTTGGCAAATATCTCCTTCCATTCAGTAAGTTGTCTTTTTGTTTTGCTGATAATTTCCTTTGCTGTACAAAACCTTTTTAGTTTAACGTAGTCCCATTGCTTATTTTTTCTTTAGTTTCCCTTGCCCACAGACACATATCCAAAAAACATACTATTAAGAGCTATGTCAAAGAGTTTACTGCCCATGTTTTCTTTTAGGAGTTTCATGTTTTCTAGTCTTAAGTCTTTAATCCATGTTGAGTTTATCCTTGTATATGGTGGAAGAAGGTGGTCTGGTTTCTTTTTTTTTTTGCATGTATCTGTCCAGTTTTCCCAACAGCATTTATTGAAGAGACTGTCTTTATCTTATTGTATATTCTTGCCTCCTTTGTCAAAATGTTATATGTTTATTTATTTTTAGAGAGAGGGTAGGGAGGGAGAAAGAGAGGGAGAGAAACATCAGTTGGTTGCCTTCTGTACACACCCTAACTGGGGAGGAAACCCCCACCCAGGCCTGTGCCCTATCTGGTAATTGAACTGGTGACCTTTTGGTTTGAGGAAGGAAGCCTGACCAACTGGCCAGGCCTCCTTTGTCACATATTAATTACCATATATGCATGGGTTTGTTTCTCGGCTTTCTATTCTGTTATATTGATTTATGTGTGTTTTCATGCCAGTACCATGCTATTTTGATTACTATAGCCTGGTAGTATAGTTTAATATCAAGTATTTTGATATCTCCAACTTTGTTCTTTTCTCTTAGGATCATCTTGGCTATTCAGGATCTTTTGTGGTTCCATATAAATTTTAGGATTACTTGTTCTTGTTCTGTGAAAAATGCCAATGGTATTTCAATAGGGATTACTTTGTATAGTATGGACATTTTAACAATGTTGACTCTTCCTGTCCATGAGCACAGGTCAGCTGCTGCTGGTGCCCAAATGAGAGCCACCTGGTAATAGCTACAGAATGATGTGTTTGGTAGCTGCCTGTGTTGGGCTTGGAAGTGCCTGGAAGCAGCTAGGCTGTGCACTAAGGCCATCTGTCACGACTGCCAGGCTTGGGGCCACTTACCAAGAGGTACAGAGCACACTGAGACCAGCTACTGCTTGTTTGGATTTTCTGGACCTTTGGGAGATTTTAGGAAAGTCCACAACATGAGATAAGGAAGACTGCTTGTGTGCAAAAGCTGCTGGAAGAGGTTCGAACCAGGTGTGAATTGGGTGGGGCAGTGTCTCAGGGAATCGCCAAGTGTTACCTAATTGATAGAGACTCAGATTTGGTTCCCACTTGTGCTTGTTGGCAGTGTAGGGAAAGGGCTAAACACAGGAACAATGCACCTGCCGGCAATTCACTCCTGGAAAGAGCGGACTCTCCGGTCCTTGCCTTGAATCGAAAAGTCCCTGGCACTTTTCGACCTTCTCTGGAGGTTCAGGTGAGCATTGTGAGTGAGTCAGCACTTGGACTCTTTAAACAAACACCTGGGTCTGTAACAGTTCTCTGTCTCACTCTGGTTGGTTTTCTCAGCCAGATGTGGGGACTCTTCTTCCTGGCATTGGTGCTCTGAGCTGGTGAGCCCAGTGTGGGGAGCCCAGTGTGGGGTTGGGACCCCTCACTCCTCAGGGGGTACCTCCACATCCAAGATATCCTTCTTTATTCATTTTTTTCTTTATTGTCACCTGAGGACATGTTTTCATTGCTTTTTGAACAAGAGAATGGGAGAGCACTGATATGAGAGAGAAATATCATACACCCGACCAGGGACTGAACCTGAAACCTTTCAATTACAGGACAGTGCTCCCACCAATGAGCCGCACTGGTCAGGGCATTACCCGTCCTGAACCACCACCTGTGGGTGTGGGACCAGCCGCTTTCTCATCGCTGTCTCTCCCACCAGTCTCGAAGTGGCTTCTTCTTACATCCTTAGTTATCAGACTTCTGTTCTCCTAGTCTCCCGGTGGTTCTCAAAGGCGGGTACCGTTCTATCATTTCATTGTAATGTTAACGTGCTCCTGGGAGCAAGTAATCACAGCAGTTACCCACTTTGCCATCTTGACCAAAAGTCTCTCTCAATGTTCTTTTAATTTACTTTTTAAAATTGACTAATGATATTCACCATTTTCATAAGCTTATTAGATATTTGTAGATCTTCTTTGGTGAAATGTCTATTTTGCCCATATTTTAATTGGTTCGTTTCTCTTGTAATTGAATTTAGCTCTTTATATTTTTTAAAAGATTTTATTTATTTATTTTCAGAGAGAGGAGAATGGAGAGAGAAAGGAAGAGAAATATCAATGTGTGCCTCTCATGAACCCTCCACTGGGGACCTGGCCCAAAACCCAGGCATGTGCCCTGACTGGGAATTGTGCCCTGACTGGGAATTGAACCAGTGACCATTTGGTTCACAGGCTGGCACTCAATCCACTGAGCCGCACCAGCCAGGGCTCTTTATATTCTTTTGGTAAAAGTCTTTATCACATATATAATTTGTAAATAATTTATCCCAGTCTGTGATTTACTTTTTCATTATTCAGTGTTGTCTTTCACAGAGCAAAGTTCTTTAATTCTGAAGAACTTATTTCTTTTATAGATAATGTTTTCAGTATCATGGCTAAAAGTTCTTTGTCTAACCCCAGGTTATGAGATTTTCTTCTGTATTTTCTCCTAAAACTTGTATAGTTTTATTTTATACATTTACATCTATAAATAAATTTATTTTACCACCATATTCCATTACATTGTCCAAGAACTATACAATTAATTTTTTATTGAGCTTCAGTTTATATCACATACAATTAACCATTTTAAAGTGTACAATTTAGCAGCTTTCAGTACATTCAAAATATTGTGAGTACACCGTCTCCCTCTAAATACAAAACATTTCAACACTCGGAAAACAAACAAAAACCTACAGTCATTCTCCCCTTCCTACCACCCTGGCAACAATCTTATTTCTGTTTCTATAGATTTATCTAGTCTGGACATTGTATATAAATGGAATTAAAAATATGTGACCCTGTGTTCTTTTACTTAGCATGTTTTCAAGGATCACCCATATTGTACGCACATGTTAGAATTTCAATACATTTTATTGCTGAATAATGTTCTATTGTGTGTATATATGTGTATATGCAAGCCACAATTTATTTTATTTATCCATTTATTCATTGATGGATATCTGGGTTGTTCCCATCTTTTGGATATGCAAATAGTGCCGCTATGCGTATGGGTACACAAGTATTTTTTGAGTCCTTGTTTGCAATTATTTGGGGTAAATAGCTAGGAACAGAATTACTGAGTCATGTGTCAATTCTGTTTAGCTTTTTGAAGAACTGATAAACTATTTTTTCTTTCTATTTTTAAGTATATTTTATTGCTTATATTATTACAGTTGTCCCATTTTTTTCTCCCCTTTCTCTCCCTTTCCCTGAATCCCCCACCCTTCAGCATTCCCCCCCTTGCCGTGCTACCCCACCTTAGTTCATGTCCATGGCTCATACATATAAGTTTTTTGGCTTCTCTATTTCCTATACTATTCTTAACCTCCCCCTGTCTATTTTGTATCTACCAATTATGCTTTTTATTTCCTGTGCCTTTTCCCCCATTCTCAGCCCTCCCCCTCCCCACTGATAATGCTCCTTGTGATCTCCATTTCTGTGGTTCTGTTCCTGTTCTAGTTGTTTGTTTAGTTTTTGTTTTTCAGGTTCAGTTGTTGATAGTTGTGAGTTTGTTGTCATTTGACTGCTCATGTTTTTTATCTTCTTTTTCTTAGATAAGTCCCTTTAACATTTCATATAATAAGAGCTTGGTGATGATGAACTCCTTTAACTTGACCTTTTCTGGGAAGCACTTTATCTGCCCTTCCATTCTAAGTGATAGCTTTGCTGGATAGAGTAATCTTGGATATAGGTCCTTGCCTTTCAGGACTTCACATACTTCTTTCCAGCCCCTTCTTGTCTGTACGTTTTCTTTTGAGAAATCAGCTGATAGTCTTATGGGAACTCCTTTGTAGGTAAATGTCTCCTTTTGTCTTGCTTCTTTTAAGATTCTCTCCTTATCTTTAATCTTGAGTAATGTAATTATGATGTGCCTTGGTGTGTGCTTCCTTGGGTCCAACTTCTTTGGGACTCTGAGCTTCCTGGACTTCCTGGAAGTCTATTCCCTTTGCCAAATTGGGGAAGTTCTCCTTCTTTATGTTTTCAAATCAGTTTTCAATTTCTTGCTCTTTCTCTTCTCCTTCTGATTCACCCCTATGATTCAGGTGTTGGAACTGTTAAAGTTGTCCTGGAGGTTCCTAAGCTTCTCTTCATTTTTTTTTAATTCTTTCTTCATTCTGTTCTAGTTGAATGTTTATTTCTTCTTTGTGCTCCAAATCATTGATTTGAGTTCTGTTTTCCTACCCTTCACTATTGGTTTCCTGTATATTTTTCTTCACTTTGTATAGCCTCCACTTTTTCCTCTATTTTGTGACCATACTCAACCATTTCTGTGAGCATCCTGACCCACATCGCTGACCATATTGTGGCACTGTAGGGGTCAGAGAGGGAACAGTCCTGCCTGCTTGGCTCTCAATTGGCTTTCAGTCACTTACCCCACTACCCTTAAGCAAACTGGGCCCTTCTGGTGCTGATTCCTGGTGTTGGGGGGCTTCTATACATTCTAGGACCCTGTGGGTCTCTCCAAGAAATTCTTCCATGAGGCCTGGAGTCTCTCCCATCACCACAACCCCCACAGGTTTTTGTTTTTGTTTTCTTAAAAGATTTTATTTATTTTCAAAGAAAGAGGAAGGGAGAGAGAGACAGAGAAGCATCTGTGTGAGAGAGATACATTGATTGGCTGCCTCTCATGCGCCCCCCACTGGGGACCTGGCCTGAAACCCAGGCATGTGCCCTGACTGGGAATCAAACCAGTAACCCTTTAGTTCGCAGGCCGGCACTCAATCCACTGAGCCACACCAACCAGGGCAGGTTTTTTTTTTTTTTTAATTTTCGTTTTTAAAGATTTTATTTATTTATTTTTAGAGACGGAAGGGAGGGAGAGAGAGAGAGAGAGAGAGAGAGAAAGAAACCTCAGTGTGCGGTTGCTGGGGTACATGGCCTGCAACCTAGGCATGTGCCGACTGGGAATCGAACCTGCGATGCCTGGTTCGCAGCCCGTGCTCAATCCACTGAACTACACCAGCCAGGGCAGGGCAGGTTTTTATAGCCAGAAGTTTTGAGGTTTTATTTCCCTGTGCTGGAACCCTGGGTTGCAGGGTCTGTCTTCTTCCCCAGTTGTTCCTCCCAGTTTATCTGCACACAAATGTGGGATCACCGGGTCCTCCAGCCGCCTCCTTGCCAAGTGTTCTCCCGGGCTGCCCGTCTTCACCCCTCCTACCAGTCTGGATGAATGTTTCTTCTCTAACTCCTTCATTGTTAGACTTCTATACAGCTCGATTTTCTGGCAGTTGTGGTTATTTTTTGTTTTTAAATTTGTTGTTGCCCTTTAGGTTGTGCGAGGAAGCAAAGTGTATCTACCTACACCTCCATCTTGGCTGGAAGTCCACAAGTTCATTATTTTTAAGGCTAAATAATATTTCATTGTATAGGTATACCATATTTTGTCCATATCTTTTGATTGACATTTGTATTGTTTCTATCTTTGGCTATTGTCATCAATGCTGCTATGAATATTTGGTGAGCAAGTACCTGTTTGAATCCCTACTTTCAATTCTTTTGTGTATACAAGGCCTGTCCAGAAAATGCCTAACCATTGTTAATATAATGAGAACAGTTTGCGTCACATTGATGTAACCTGGCAGCCAAGGAGAGGGGACTGTGCATGAGTGAACAATGATGACTTCACTGTGCCAGTCAGTGAGGGTAGTAGATGCTCTGAGTGAACATGTGTACTGTGTGGCCCTCACACTCAAAATGACTGAGCGAACAGAGCAACAAATCTGTATCAAATTTTGCATGAAGCTTGAACATTCCTCTGAAGAAACTATTCGGATGATTCAGAAGGCCATAGTTATGGGCAACTGGTGAAAGGCAGCTTCATCATGACAATGCATCCGCTCATGCATCATGTCTCATGCAGAGTCGTTTGGTGAAACATCAAATCACCCAGGTGACTCAGCCCCTACAGCCCAGATTTGGCACCCTGCAACTTCTGGCTTTGCACAAAAGTGAAATCCTCTTTGAAAGGGAAGAGATTTCAGACCATCAGTAGATTCAAGAAAATGTAATGGGACAGCTGATGGCAATTGGGAGAACTGTGTGAGGCCCCAAGGTGCCTACTTTGAAGGGGACTGAGGTGTCATTGTCCTATGCACAATATTTCTTGTATCTTCTTCAATAAATGTCTCTATTTTCCAGGTAATTTCCAGAAATTATATATTCAAATCTCATATATCTAGAAGTAAAATTACTGAATCATATGGTAATGCTATGTTTAACTTATGAGGAAACGCCATACTGTTTTCCACAGCAGTGGCAGCATTTTACATTTGTAGCAGGAATGCACCAGGCTTCTAATGTCTCCACATCTTCCGTGACACTTCCTATTTTCATTAAAAAAAATAGTGGTCCTAATGGATGCAAAGTATTACCTCATTATGGGTTTGATTTACATTTCTCTAATGACTGGTAATATTAAACATCTTTTCATGTGCTTATGGGCCATCTGTAGTATCTTCTTTGGAGAGATGGTTAGTTAAGTCCTTTGCTCATCTTTAAATTAGGTTGATCTTTCTCGTCGTTGAGTTGTAGGAGTTATTTATATCTTTTCGATATTAATCCCCTATCGTGTATATTATTTGCAAGTATTTTCTTTCATCCTGTGGGTTGTCTCTATTCTCTGGATAGGGTCCTTTGATGCACAGAAGTTTCTAATGTTGTCTCGATGGTGATTTTAACTTAATTAAAACAATAAGGCATGAAGTTTAAGCCAAAGTTTTTTTCATAAGGTTATGAAATCATTCCAACATCATTTGTTGAAAAAATTACCCTTCCTCCATTGCATCAGTGTCAAAAACCAAATCTCCACATTTCTGTGGATCAATTTCTGCATTCTATTTTGTTTCGTTGATCTGTGTATGTAAATGTTCACTAATAGCACATTGTCTTGATTATTTTAGCTTTAAAATAGTCATTGTAGTTCTTTCCATTTTATTCTTTTTTTTCAAGATTGTGTGAGTTATTGCCTTTCTGTACCCATTTTAGGATCATCTTGTCTATATTTATTTAAAATCCTGGTGGGATTTTTATTGGTATTGAGTTTAATGAATTTCAGGAGAAGTAACATCTTTATTATGTTAAGCCTGCCAATCCATGAACATGATGCACTTCTCCATTCATGTGGGCCTTCTTTAATAACCCGCACCACAGAGAGTGTTGTACTTTTCAGCGCATATATCCTTTACATATATTGTTAGGTTTATGGCTGGACATTTCAGTTTTTGAATATTATAAATGGTATTATTTAAATTTTTTTCATTTGCACTTGTACCTCACATGCACATGGGAATATGGCTTCTTTTTGTGTGTTGACCTCACTGAATTCACTTATTAGTTCACGGAGTTTCTTTTATAGAGAACTTGGGATATTTGATACAGGCCACCAGGATATCTGACAATGGGAACAGTTCTGTTTCTTCCTTTCCAATCTTTATGCATTTTATTTCTTTTCCTTGCTAACCAAGGTTAGGTTATGAGCCATTTTTTCTCACAACACTTCAGAAACCAAATGTGTGAATTTTCCCCACACCACAACTAGCGCTGATGCTAACTGGGTGTCCTACAATCCAATTCAATTCTGACACTAACGACCTGGAGTTAGTACAGACCCTACAGGCTAAGGGCTCATTCCCATGAAACTCCTCCTCCTTCCTCTCCCAGATGCCAGTCACAAGTCCCAGGTTGCCACCTCTATTTCTGACAAACCATATATAAATCAAGCATTTTCTTGTCCCTTATCAGATTTGATAACTTGCTAGAATGGCTCATAGGACTCAGAAAAACTCTTTACTTACTATTATTGATTTATTATAAAAGTGCAACCCAGTACGCACAAATGGAAGAGATGCATAGGGCCAGGTATGGGGGACGGGGCGTGGAGCTTCCAGGCCTTCCCTGGCTGCGACACTGTCCCAGCACCTCCGTGTGTTCACCCACCTAGAAGCTCTCTGTACTGCGTCGTTTAGGGGCTTTGCAGAGGTTGTATAATGTATGCATGATTGACTGTGGTGATTCACTCAATGCCCAGCCTCTCTCCCTTTCTTGGAAGGCAGCAGGTAGGACTAGGAGCCTGAAAGTTCCAGCCTCCTAATCACGTGTTGGTCTTTCTGGTGACCAGCACCCATCTGAAGCCGTCTAGGGGTCCACCAAGAGTTGCCTCACGAACAGAAGATGCTCCTATCTCCTCTATTACTCAGGAAATTTCCAGGGGTTTAGGAGCTCTGTGTGAGGAACCAGAGACAAAGACCAAATAGATATATTTATTGTATCACAGGTTACAAACAACTGACTTTCATCTTGAAGACTCCCTCTTGCTCCCTCACTTGCTTGCTCCAGAGGAAACCAGTTGCCATGCTGTGAGCTGCTCTTTGGAGAGGTTCAGATGGCAAAAAAACTGCAGCAGGCCTCTGGCCAGCAGTCCGTGAGGAACTGAGACCCTCAGTTCCACAGCCTGGAGACAGCTACTTGAGAGCACTCAAAAGCAGACCCTTCTGCCCCAGTCAAGCATTGAGTGAATCCTCAAGTCCATGTCTGTCCCACCAGAATCAGGGCGGGTTTGGGAGAGGGTGATATCAATGTTAGTGGGCCCTTAGGAGGGAACAGCAGGCTTCACTGGCAGGGAGGGATGGCCTTTGCACCCAGAAAAGCAAGGTGGCTGTGGGTGGCTGGGACTTGGTCCTGGAGCAAGCCCCAAGGTGAAGGGTCAGCACAGCTAGTCAAGCTAAAGGCCTTGCTTGGTGCTGTTGGAAAATCAGGCAGTTACACTCAGGGTTCAAGGACAAGACAGTCTTGGAGTTCCAAGGAGGCCCCAGAAGAACAGAGAAGAATTCAGGGACATGGGAAAGTTTGGTGGGAGGGCAGCTGGGGTGTGGGTGTCTGGTCCACAGGCCCCAATGGTCTGCAGGGTGGAAGTCAGAGACAGAGGACAAAGGTGTCCAATGGCACATAGTACCTGCTGCGGCCTTGGGGTTTGGCGGGGTCCTGGGCCAATAATGTGGAGTGACAGCCACATGGAACACAAACTGAGACACCCGGACACTGCCCACCGGAAGCGGGTGGGCAGAAACAGGAGCCGGGGCTCAGATGAGAGCCGCTGGCCTTGACTGCTCTGCCTTTCTCAGGCCGCTGAGCTCAATTTAAATTTTTTATTTAATGAATAATTGTTTATTTAGGCCTCACCGTTTATCAGTAAGCACTTTACACACATTAACTTACTTAGTCTTCACAGCAACCCTCTGAGGGCAGGAATGACGATTCATTCCATTTCACACCTGAGGACTCTAAAGCAGAGAAGCTGAGTGTCTCGCCCACGGTCACCCCCTGGCATAGGAGTTCAGGGCCTGGCAGTCTGGCTCCACAGTCCTAGCTCTCGATCACCAGGAGTGAAAACAATGGCCTTTCCCCTCCAAACTGGAAATATCTATTGTTTTTACTGATTTTGAAGTTAACTGAAGAGCCAAAAACAGATTTGAACAATGTAAAAGGGTATAAACAGAAAAGGAAAATTATACCATGTTTAGACATAGAGGTGTAGACATAGAGCCTACATCTAGTTTTTAATACTATATACTATTACCAGTTCTTTGGAGCCTAAAATGGCAAGTCAAAGTGAGGACAGCCAGGCTCAGTGGGTGGCAACACTGGGATGCTGGGGAAGAAGGCTCTGCACAGGGAGGAAGAAGAGTGGGGGTGGTGCACAGCAACTTGTGGGTGTCTAGAAGGGCAGGTAGTGAAGGGCATGTGCTGAGGGTCTGAGGAGACCCACAGGCCCAGGGATGGGAGGCTTTGGCACTTATGAATATTCCGGGCAGGCTGCTGGGCCTTTAGGAGCGCTCTTCACCTTGGGCAGCAGGCACAGCTGGGCCTGGAGTTGGCACAATGCAGAGGACATCCAGCCCAGGAAGATCTGCCCCGTCTCCTCCCTGCTCCCGGCCCACTGCTGGCTCTGCACCTGACAGGGGAGCCTGAGATCTCCTAGATCCCCCACCCAGCTTCCCTAATGAGCCCCATAGGAGCTCCAGCTGTCAATCAGCTGACTCCCAGCACAACCTTCGTATTAGGAGGAGGCTGATGAGTGAAGATGCCAGGCATGGTGGCAGCCAGTCTGGCCAGGAGGGCAGTGACTGAGGATGGGCAATGTTGCAGAGGTCAGCACCACCCCTCCCCCAGGGGATGAGAATCCTGGGCTCCAAGAAGAGCTAGGGCCCCTGAACAATCAGACTATTTTCCTTCATTGACATTTCACTATTCAGGGTCCCTCGCTGAGTGTGGGGTTCCTGAGGGAGAGCACAAAGCTTAGGAGCTAAGGACAGACCAGGAAGTGCTGCCACAGGACGAGCAAAGAGAACCCGGGAGGAGGCAACAAGCCACAAGAGGTGGGAGGAGCAGCAGTCTCCACAGCCTCCTGGGGGTGTCGTGGCTCGCACTGCTGCCTTTAGCTCTTCTGGGGAAACCCGCTGCTGCAGGGTCATGCTGTGAGCCACAGCATCTAAGTCTGCAGTGCTGTGTTTAAATGTTCTTGGTTTCAGGAAGGGTCATTAGGTCCTGTAGCCCACATTCAACGAGAAAGGATTACATGAGACATGAACACTCAGAGGCTGACCACAGTCCACCTTCTGGCCCCAAAGATTCATGTTCCTGTCACATGTGAAGTGCATTCACTCCTTCTCAAAGGCCCCCCAAAGCCTGCTCCTGTTATGGCATTAACTCTAAGTCCAGAATTTCATCATCTGCATCAGGTCTGAATAGAGCTAGAGTTCCAGCTCTCAAATATGGTCCCTCGCCATCTGCAGATTTGTGAAACCAGAGGTGAGCTATTTGTCCCCACTACCACCCCACTGCAGCTGTGGGACAGACGCGGGATAACCGCTACAGACATCCCTGTTTGGAAACCGGGGAAATGAGAGGCAAAGGGAACCACTGGTCCACAGAAATTCCGAAATGTAG
Source organism: Tonatia bakeri (assembly GCA_004024845.1). Classification (NCBI taxonomy): domain Eukaryota; kingdom Metazoa; phylum Chordata; class Mammalia; order Chiroptera; family Phyllostomidae; genus Tonatia; species Tonatia bakeri. The sequence continues at coordinate 90,729 of PVIA01002379.1, read as the reverse complement.
CTGGCTAGATGTCACAAGTTCTCCGGTCATGTTTCAAGGCCTGGGAATAATTCCCGTGACTTAGGCTGTGTCCTGTGGGCTCCTTGTTCTGCCTCTGAGCCCATCCTTCCTCCACCGTGAAAGGCAGAGCATGTTTGCACCTGAATAGTTTTCCCAGCCTGCTTTCTTCTAGGAAAATTTGGAAGTCCAACAGCCTTTCTTCATTTTATACATCTCTGCCCCTTTCAGGCCAAGCTGGCAGTGATTCCATTTTCATGGTTCTCAAAAACTTTGTGGGTCTCCTGTGAATTTCACTGTGGTTCACTCCCTTCAACAAAAGCATTTCTGCAGATCTCTTTAAGATTAGTGTTGTTATACCTTGGGCTCTGGCTGGGGGACAAAGCTTTTAAAGTTTTGACAGCCCTACTGTTTGATTGGAAAAGATCTGGGAGGATCATTCTTAGTCTCTTGAAAGGGCCTTTTATGTGACTGAATTCTCTGCCCCTTTCATCCAACTGAGGTCTTAGGGAGGTAGAGCCACACCTTGCCTTTATTGCCAGACCGTGTTTTTATGCAGTCATTTCTTAACTTCAGCACAGTTTGCCATCGAGAAAGACTGAGAACTTGCAACACCATCAGGTCCTAGCTGTTTTTGTTTACTAGTTCTTCCTTTGATTTATCTCACATTTATCTTGCATTTTATGATAAGCAGCAAGAAGAACCAGCAGGCACCTTCAACAGTTTACTTGGAAGTCTCCTCAGCTACACGCCGCGTTTATCTGGTCACAGTCCACCTTCCACGCGATTGCAGATGACAGTTCACTAAGCTCTCTGCCATTGTGTAACAGCTACCCCCTTCCTCTAGCTTCCAACAATAATCCTCATTTCCCGTAGAGCCTGTACCAGCAGCCTCCTCCAAGTCCAGGTTTCTACTAACAACTTGTTGAGGCAGTCTAGGCTTTTTCTAATATGTTCCACAAAAATCTTTCCAGCCTTTGCTCAACAATTGGTCCCAAAGCCATTCCTACATCTTCAGGTCTTAGTTACAGCAGCCCCTACCCCCATTCCCAGTCACCAAACTCTGTATTAGTGGTCCATTGCTGCATAACAAATCACTCAAAACTTAGCAGCTTAAACCAATAGCATTTATTACCACATAGTTGCTGTGGGTCGCCCATCTGAGTTCCCTGCCTCACGGTCTGTCACAGGCTGCAGTGAAGGTGTTGACCAGGGTTATGGTCTCATCTGAAGACTTGATTAAGGAGAGACCCACTTCCGAGCTTCCTCACGTAGCTGTGGACAGAATTCAGTTCTTCACGGGTTGGACCGAGGACCTCAGTTCATCGTTGGCTTTTGGCTGGAAGCCACTCCTGGTTCTTTGTCGTGTGGGCTTCTCCACGGGAAAACTCACACAATGGCAGCTTTCTTATCAGAGCCAGCTAGGAGATGAATTAAGGAGAAAGAAAATTCAAGCAAGACAGAAGTCACATTCTTTTGTAAGCTAAGCTGGGAAGTGACATCCTATCACATCTGCCGTATTTTTTGTTAGAATCAGGTGACTGAGTCTAGCCCGTGCTCAGCGGGAGGTTATTAATGAATCCCAGAGGGTGGAGGTCACCGGGAACCGCTTCGGAAGCTGCCTCCTATACACGCATTCTCGACATTCTCTTCTGCAGATTTGTAAACACCGTGTTTACCAAGTCCTCTCCGTGTCAGCCTTCAGAGACGCGAGCAGACCTCAACTGTCCGCTCACCCCTCACTGTCCTCCTGACTGAACTTGTTTCTACTACTGACTCTGGGGTTCGCGCCCTTAGAAGCACTCAGAGGTAACTTTTCATGTATTTATGACCCACTCATGGGTTTCAGTTTATGCATTTTGCCCATTTTTCTTTTGGATTCAGGTCCCTGACCCATCTTGTTGATATATAAGAGTTCTTTGCATAGTCTCCCTACAAATCCTGATTGGGTATATGTGATGCAAATATGTTCTTTCTTTCTGAAACTCAACCAAGCAATGATGCTATTGCGTCAAACACTGGAATTATTTGGGAGGCTATGAGATATTTTAAGACAAAAGTAATACATGCATATAGTTTTAAAAGCCAAACAGCAGCTTAAAAGTCTATAATAAAATTAGTCTGCTTGCTCCCCTCTTCGCTCGACTTTTCTCACCTCCCTAATTTCCTAGAGGCAACCATATTCATTTATTAAGTTCTAATTTGAAGACGTGTCCATCGATTTTTAGAGCGCAGGGAAGGGGAGGGAGAGAGAGAAAGAGAGAGGGAGAAAGAAACATTGATCAGTTGCTTCCTGTATGTGCCCCAACAAGGGATTGAACCTGTAACCTAGGTATATGCCCTGATCAGGGAAACAAACCAGCAACCTTTCAGTTTATAGGACAACACTCCAGCCAACTGAGCCACACCAGCCAGGTCTGGGACAATGACTTTTAATAGTTTTCTCTTTTTTTGGCCAACATTTACCTCTATATTTTTAAGTAACATCCACATTCTGCAGTCTCTTATTAACAGACTTATCATTACTCATTCATTATTCACTGACCTCCCCTTGTGGCAGAAAAGGACATTAGCCCTCTCAATCCATGCTTCCCCTCATTCCTCTAGCCTTTAAATATATCACCATTTTCGATGATAATTGATAATCAGTTTTCCCATTATTATGCCTATTGAACACTGTTCACAACTCAGCCAGGTAGAGTGTTATGATTGCATTTCCTTTCTAACATAATTTTTGTGTTTGCTTCATTTTGTCTTATTTGTTTAGCTTTCCCCAAATCTGTGGCCAGCCTTCTACATTTCAGCAGCTCCATGCAATGCCTTTTAGTGAGACTTTCCCTCAGGGTTGAATGTATCCCCTCCATTGTTTCTCCCAGGACCTTCCTGGAGTCCCCTGTCGTCTGACTTCTAGCTCCAGTCTGACCTGGGTGTTTCTAGGTGTGATGCACAGTAGCTTTCTGAGAAAGGACACATTCTTTTGTGTGCTTATTTGCTTACTGGTTCATTTTTTACTTTGTAAGTTTAAAAACATCTTTATGTTTTATATACATTTAATTGATAGTTGGGTTCAGCCGGGTTCTCAGGTTAAAAAGTCTTGTCACTCAGAATTTTTTAAGTGTATTTCCATTACTTTTTATTTTTCAATATTTTCTTTCTTCCTTTCTTTTTTTCTTTCTCTCTCTCTCCCTCCCTCCCTCTCTCTCTCTCCTCCCCTCCCCTCCCTCTCTTCTCTTCTCTTCTCTTCTCTTCTCTTCTCTTCTCTTCTCTTCTCTTCTCTTCTCTTCTCTTCTCTTCCTTTCTCTCTCTCTCTCTCTCTCTCTCTCTCTCTCTCTCTCTCTCTCTCTCTCTCTCTCAGGGAGGCAGAAAGATAGGCAGAGGACATCTATGTGAGAGAGAAACCTTGATCGGTTGCTTCTCGTATGTGTCCCAATGGGGGACCCAAACATGTGTCCCACCCTGAAATCAAACCGGTGACCCTTTGCCCTGTGGGACAACGCCCAGCCAACTGAGCTACACTGGTCAGGGCCAATGTTGTCATTTTTTAAAAAATTTAAATGCCATTCTATTTTAGCTTAATAAATGTAGTGTCTTATTTCTCCAAGAATATTAATTACAATTTCTTTGAGGTTTTCTCCTGCTCAGACACCTTGCACTTAGAAGTCTTGATTCCCACAGTTAAAGTGAAATGCTACATGGGCATATACTGTTGCTATTTAGCCTCAGGTCACCACAGTGGAGGCACTCAAGCTTTAGTGTCCATTATGATCCCCTAAGGAGTTTCCAAAAACTGCACACACCCTCTCCCACAGCCAGATGTGCTGATAGAGTGGGTCTGGGCCAGGGCTCAGGAATGCAAGCCCTTCCAGGCACTCCCACCTGAGTGGCTCCCCTGGGAAGCTCCTCTGGGTGTCTTGGAAATTAAGTCAGATTAGCTCTGGCTCCACCTCAGACTTGCAATTCACTTCACTCTTTTGGACCTTAGTTTCCTGGTCTTCAAAGCAGAGGTAATATCTGCCTGCCTTCCTCACCCCATGTATGTGGACTGACATGATGTCTGAGGAAGTCTTTGGAAATCACTCAGCTCTCTCTCAGTATATAAGGTAGGACAATGTCGGTTCATGCTACACTCCCAGCTGAGGTCTGGGTTCAAGACCTACAGTGTGCCAGGTGATGCTGCTTGACCTCCAGGACTCAGTCCATCAGAGTCACCTGCTAATGGCTGGGTCCACCTCCCAAGATACTGAGTTAACAGGCCTGGAGTGGGACCCAAGCATCTATTTGTTTTAAGATGCTTCTTGAATGATTCTCATGTGCAGCCTAGGTTGAACTGAAGGCTAGGTGATCTGGAAGGCCTCCATCAATTCTAAAAATAATCCAAGGCCTGCTGGGGATTCCCAGGCCAGAGGCACAGATGGTGGAACCGGATGGGCTGGGGCTACCACAGCAGTTTTTGGCTCCCTCATCTCTGCTCAGCTCCAGCAAGACCCTCTCCCTAGTCTGCCAAGCCCTCGATTCTCTGTAGTGAGAGCAGCTCAAGCTGTAAGGGTCACAGCTGTGCACCTGGCAGGCAGCCCTGAGACACTGCCTCATGCAGCCCACTGAGCCTACAGCAGGCAGCTGCAGGTGGGGTGAGGGTCAGCTGGCTGGGATGGGGGCAGCTTAGTGCAGAGTGCATTTACAAATCTTGGGGAGTAAGGGCTTTCAACTAGAAGGTGCTGCATTAAAAAAACATTTAAAAAAATCTTTTGACTTCATTAAAAGAACACATTGTCAATTTAAAAAACTTGAAAAACACCAGACAAGGTAAGAAAAATAAAACAACCAAAAATTGCACAAGATACTGCCATCCAGCAGTAATCTGTTAACATTTTGGCATATTTCCAAATGTCCATACATGTCACGACCCTGACAGTGACATTGTTGAATGTTTACTCCAGGGCAGGCAGGGCTTTGTGTGGATTACCTCGGGAGATCGCCACAGGGCACAAGGGGGTATAGGAGTCATATGACTCCATCCTCACAGGCGAAGAGATGGGCAAGAAATTGCCGGAGCTTGTTACTTGAAGGTGCGAGACTTCAAGCCCAAGTCTGTCTGGCTCTGTGCTCTACCATTCACACCTGCCAGCCCTACAGAAGCTGGGTACCGGTCAAAGGCATCGTCTTTCAAAAGGATTTTCACAGTATCTCTCCCTTCATGTCTCCTGACCTTTCCCCCAAATCATTAAAATGCTTTGATGGTTTACCAGCAATCAAAGAAAAGCAATTCAAAGGGAGATACCATTTTTCACATAGCACATCAACAATAGTGCATTGTTATTTCAAATATTATTGTTTAATGCAGTGTTTCAAAATAAAAATTTAAAATCATCACACACATGCCCATGAGGAGTTTTAAAATGTTCAAGTGCCGTGATTCAGGAATCCCATTTCTAGAAACCTATCCTAAGGAAATGGAGAGGTGGTGGAAAGCTTATTTATAAGATCATTCACTGAAGCATTATTTAGAATTGTGAAAAATACTGTGGGAAAATAATTTGAATGTATAACATAAAATTATGGCAGCACTAAAAATCACATTATAATGTATACTTCATGGCACATAAAATATTTTTAGAATATGTAAAGCAAAAAAATAAGGTATGATCCTGATTTGGTGAGGTTTGCAAAATAAATCCAAATTTAAAAAATGTTTTAAGTTCAGTCTCCTCGTTACCCAGTAATAGAGAAAGGAGGGACAGGGCCTCTGCAAATGTTCAGTGTGTACTTAGGAAAGGCTGAATTCAAGTAAGGGTTATGGCACATTCACGACTCTTTTTCTCTGTATGAGGGCCTGACAGACTATGCAGAGATACGCAGCCAAACAAGTTCAAGGGGAAGCCTGTGTGAAGGCCAGACGGGACCTACCCAAGGGCGATCCTGAGTCATGTAAAAAAAAAGTGGTTCCAGACATGTGCTCCAAGACCACAACATCAAAGTCAGAGCCTCTGGATCACAGGTGCCAGTGTGCAAGCAAGTGGCTTCTCTCGTGGGTAACCATGAAGGACATCACCCCGGAAGGTAGCAGAGGGCCCTGTCCACTTACCAATGGTCAATGACACTCCTGAGCAAAGCTGGAGGGGTCAGGGTTTGCAAATATGAGTGGGAACAGCTTGAAAAAATGATCCAGTGTTACCAATCATAACTCTGAGTGGTGGTATTAACTAATAATTTTATATTTTGATAGTTATGTACTTTCTAAGTTTTTTATTCTTAATATATGTAACTTAAAAAAATTCTTATTAAGGCCCTGGCCAGGTAGCTCAGTTGGTTGGAGTGTCATCACGTAACTGAATGGTCACTGGTTTGGTTCTCAGTCAGAGAGAGTGCCTAGGTTGCAGATTCTATCCCCAGTTGAGCCTAGTGTGTGTGGGGGCAACCAATTGATGTTGCTTTCTCTCTCTCTTTGTTTCTCTCTCTCCAATGAGAATAAAATAAACTTTTAAAAAATTCTTAAAGAAAATTCAAATATACCAAAAGTAAAGAGACTACTAAAATGAACCTTCATGTGTTCATCAGTCTGTTTCAACTATTCTCAACATTCTGCCAATCTTATTTCATCTATTCATACCAACTTTTTCCCCCCTGGGGTATTTTAAAGCAAACGCCAATCACCCTGCCTTAGGCAGTGGAAGCTCCTTCAGGTTGTCTCCTGTGTCCTTTTGAAATGCCTCCATTAGTCTTTGACAGTGACTGTGCTTTCTGACATAATGAGGTCCCTGCTTGTGGTAGATCTTTTTAAATGATCATACGTGCCTCTCACTGCCGTACGCATGCCGCTTTGCCATATGACTTTGCAGCTTCTCCCCTGAAGAGGTGCAGACCGTTTCTCCTCCCTTTGGATCTGGGCTTGACCATGCTTTGATCAATAGGACATTCTTGGCAGTAATAGTAATTCTAAGTTCATTTGATTGAGTCCACTCTCAATTTTGACAGAAGATAGAGGAGGCCTCTGATAAAGGTTGGTCTCAGTTTTAATCTGTGTTTGTTGTCTATTGCTGCATAACAGACCACTCTGAAATTAACATTTCTCATGTCACAGTTTCTGTGGGGCAGCTTGGGTAGGTGGTTCTAGCTCAGGGTCTCTCATGGGGTTGCAGCCTAGCCAGGGCTGTCAGCCAGGGATTCAGTCATCTAAAGGCTTAACAGGGGCTAGAAGATTCACCTCCAGGATAGCTTCCTCACTTGACTATGGGAAGGAGGCCTCAGTTCCTTATCGTGTGGGACTCTTCATAGGGCTGTTTGAGCATCCTGACAGCATGGCTGCTGGTTTCCCCAGAGTGTGTAATCCAAGAGTTGAGCCAGGAGGAAGCCACAATGCTTTGTCTTAATCTTGAACATCACACACTGTCGCCTCTGCCATATGCTATTTATTAGGCAAATTACTAAGAATAGCTCACCTGAGGGGAGGAGGATTAGGCTCTACCTTTTGAAAGAAAAAGTATCAAAAAATCTGTGGACATATTCTAAAACACCATACTCTCCTACTCAAATTTCCTTTCCCAACTTGTCCTTATACACTGCTATTTTGTTCACAGAGCAAACAAATCTTACCAGTTTAATAGAATATAAAAGGGAAAATTTCATTCTGAAGGAGGAATTTTTAGTGCAGCAACTTAGCTGTACACCTCTGTCATTTTTCAGCTGTTTTGAATATTTCAGAATGTATATTGCATGCTAGCTATGATACATGTATTATTTTTTCAATTTTCTCATGTAGGTATTTTAATATATCCTTCAGGTTTACATTGTGTTAGCACTTGCATTTGTCTTTTACAAACATTTTTGACAGTCCAATATGATGATTTCTAAAAAATATTTTATTTTTAGAGAGAGGGGGAGGGAGGGAGAAAGAGGGAGAGAAACATCGATGTGAGAATGAAACATTGATTAGTTGCCTCTCATGCACACCTCAGCTGGGGATTGAACCTGCAACCCAGGCATGTGCCCTGACTGAGAATCAAGCTGACAACTCTTCGCTTTGCAGAATGACACCCAACCAACTGAGACACACTGGTCAAAGCCAATATGGTGATTTCTGAGGATACAGTATGAAAAAGGAAAGGAAGATTATAGGCCTAGGTTTACACACATTTATTTTATTTTATTTATTTATTTTCAGAGAGAGGGGAAGGGAAGGAGAAAGAAGGAAAGAAATATCAATATGTGGTTGTCTCTCACACACCCCCCACTGGGGACTTGGCCTGCAACCCAGGCATGTGACCTGACTGGGAATTGACCAGCGACCCTTTGGTTCACAGGCCAGTTCTCAATCCACTGAGCCACACCAGCCAGGGTGGTTTACAGATGTTTTTGACCAAGATAGTAGAGAAGATTTTTGGTTTTCTGAGTCATTCCAATGCACTAAGGGACAATGGATGTGAAAAAATTCATCTTTATTGTTAAAGATATTTATGAATAGGTTTTATGTGAACCAGTAATTTGGGGTGTTCTGTTTCCTTGTGAATCATCTTCAATGAGCAAGTTACACATTTGGCTATGACTGTCTCATTCCATTTGGACTGCTATAACAGAATACTATATGCTTAGGAAGTCCAAGCTCAAGGCATCAGCAGATTCAGTGTTTGGTGAGAACCTGGTTCCCGGACAACTTTTTTTACATAGCGAGGGAAAGGTCTCTTTTATGAGGGTGTTAATCCCATTCATAAGGGCTCCTCTCATGACCTAATCTTTCCCAAAAGCCTCACCTCCATATACCATCACACTGGACATTAAATGTTAATATAGACATTTTGAGGGGACACATTTAGTCATAGCAGGCTCTAAAACTAAAGGATGCTTAACTACAAATAACAGCCATTTGGCAAGTGATGGAAGTAATTATTGTAAATGGCTACTGGAAAAGGCTCATGAAGCAAATTATTTAGTAATAGGACTTATTGCCCAGGAAAGAAAAAGTTGTGTAGTTCATGCAATCTAATGATGCCAGAAGTAAAATTAGAGATGACTGAGAATATAGAAAGGCTGTTTTTCCTCAAAATAGAACGAGGCACTGTATTGATGACATCACATGATGCCAAAGAGGTTTTGTGTAATATGCTGAAATCAATAACATCTCTATAGACATCGCTGCTAATGAGCCAACAGATTTCACCAATAAATATCATGCCTTGATATTTGTGATACTTGTAAATTTGTGACCTCTGTTTCTGTTGTCCAGAGCTGCTGCACAAGTCATTAAGAGGTAATAATTATAAACATGTATGAAGCTAACAACAAAATTCCATAAAACACAAAGCAAAAAGGGATAGAATTGCAGAGAGATACAGTCAAGTCAATGACAACATTTGGAAACGTCAATACTTTACTTCCAATAAGGATAGAACAATGCGTCGGAAGATCAGCAAAGAAAGAGAAGATTTGAACAGCACTACAAACCAACTGGTCCTAACAGACAACTCTAGAACACTAGGTAGACCTAACAACAACAAAACTAAACTTCTCCGCTGCACATGGGACAGTCTCAAGATACACTGCATGCTAGACCATAAAACAAACTTCGGTGCACTTAAAAGGATAGAAATAATATGTTCTCCAGCTACAATGAAATGGAATTAGAAATCAATAACAGAAAGAAATTTGGGGCCCTCTGAAGTATGTGAAAATTAAACAACACAGTCCCAGATAACATTTGGGTCAAAGAAGAAATGAAAAAGAAAGTCAAAAAATACTATGAGATATATGAAAACAAAGACACAATATGCCATGACTTGTGAGATGCAGTGAAGACAGTTCTTAGAGCAGTGCTTGCTTCAAAAACAGGAAGGATCTCAAATGAATAACTGAGTCTTTCACCTTATAAACCAGGATGAGAAGGACAAACCAAATCCAAAACACATAGAAGGAAGAAATTAACAAAGATTAGAGTGGAGATAAATGAAATAATTTTTTTAAATACAGAAAATCAACAAAACCAAAAATTAATTCTTTGAACATATCAACAAAATTGACAAACATTTAGCTAGATTGAGCAAGGAAAAAAAAGAAGTTTCAAATTACTAAAATTATGAAAAGGGGGACATAACTAACTATATTATAAAAATATTAAAATAGTTATAAGAGAACACTGAGTTGTTGCATGCCAACAAACTGGATAACCGAGACAGAATGGACAACCTTGTAGGCAGCTACAAACTGCAAAAATAGACTTAAAAAAAGATAGAAAGTTTTAATAAATTTATAACAGGAGATTAGGTCAGTAATTTTTAAAACTTCCAACAAAGAAAAGCCCAAAACCAGGTGATTTTACTGTTGATTTCTACCATGTGTTTGAAGAAGAGCTAACATTGATCCTTTTCAAACTCTTCCAAAAGAGACAGAACACTTCCTAACTCATTCTATCAAGCCAGTGTTACCCTAATGCCAAAGACATCACAAAAAAATAACTACAGACCAATATTCCTTATAAATATGGACATAAATATCCATAATAAAAACACTAGCAAGCAAAATGCAGCAATATATATAAAAAATTATACACAATGACTGAATGGGACTTATCCCAGGAATTAAAGTTTGATTCAATATATGAAAATCAACTAATATAATATACCATAACAATAAAATAAAATACAAAAAACACATGATTATCTCAATAGATGCAGGAAAAGTATCCAACAAAATCCAATACCCTTTCGTGATAAAAATACTTAGCAAACTAGGGAAATAAGGGAATCTTCCCAACCTGATAAAGTATTATCTACAAAAACCCTACAGCTAATATCATACTTAGTGACCAAAGACTGGATGCTTTCCCTCTAAAATCAGGAACGAGACAAAGATGTTCATTCTCACCAATTGTATGCAACATTGTGCTGGAGGATCTCACCAAGGTTAGTCAGGAAATGTAATAAGAGGCATCCAGATTAAAAGGAAGAAATAAAACTATTTTTATTTGAAGATACTATATATAGAAATGCTAAGGAATCCACTAAAAAACTATTAGAAATAATATTATTATAATAGTAATATTACAATATATAATAATATTATAGTAAACTATTAGAAATAAACAAGTTCAGCAATGTTGCAGGATACAAAATTGAAATACAAAAATTTATGTTTTTCTACACACTTTGATAATCTGAAGATGAAATTAATAAAATTTATATTTTCAATACCATCATAACAAATTAAATTCTGGGAATCTATTTAACAAAAGCATAAAATTTATATTCTGAAAAGTAAAGAAAAATGTTGAAAGAAATTAGAGAGCTAAAGAAGGGGAAAACAATGCATGTTCATGGATTAGATGACTTAATATTATTAAGATGACAATACTCCCCAAAATGATCTACTGATTAAATGCAATCCCAATCAAAATTCCAGCTGACTTCTTTGTAAAAATTAACAAGCTGATTCCAAAATTCATTTCAAATTGAGAGGGACATAGATTAGCAACAACATTCTTGAAAAAGAGTAACAAAACTGGAAGACTTACATTTCCTGATTTCAAAACTTACTACAAGTCTACAGTAATCAAGACAGAATAGTGTTGGCATAAGGATTGACATATTGATCAATGAAACAGAATTGAGAGATCAGAAATAAGACTATTTGTCTACAGGCAACTGAGTTTTTTTTTAAAGATTGTATTTATTTATTTTTAGAGAGGGAAGGGAGGGAGGGAGAGAGAGAGAGAGAGAGAGAGAGAGAGAGAGAGAAACATCAATGTGCGGTTGCTGGGAGACATGGCCTGCAGCCTAGGCATGTGCCCTGACTGGGAATCGAACCTGCGATGCCTGGTTCGCAGCCCGCGCTCAATCCACTGAGCTACACCAGCCAGGGCCGGCAACCGAGTTTTGACTTAAGTGCCAAGATCACTCAATGGGGAAATAATTATTTCAAAAAAAGATGCCAAGACAACTGGATAACTACATGCAAAAGAGCTAGGTTTGTACCTTACCTTGCACCACATAAAAATTTAACTCAAGCCCTGGCTGGTGTAGCTCAGTGGATTGAGCCCTGGCCTGTGAATCCAAATGTCGCCAGTTCAATTCCCTGTAGGGGCACATGCTGGGTTGCAGGCCAGGTCCCCAGTTGGGGGTGAGTAAGAGGAGTGAGAAACTTAACCCAATAATGAAATACAAATAATTCAATATAAAAGTGGGCAAAGAACAACAATATGAATGTATTTAACACTATTGAACTGTACACATAACGTGTATACATGGTGATGATGGTAAGTTTTATGTATATTATACTACAATTAAAAAAATTTAGGCAAAGTCTCTGAGTAGATATTTCTCAAAAAAAGATAAAGAAATGGCCGAGAAACACATGAAAGAGATGCTCTACATCATTAGCCATGGGGGAAATGCAAATCAAAACTGCTAATAAGACGCCACTGCACACCCACTAGTATGGCTACAGTGAAAAAGATAGATAGGCGTTAGTGAGACTGTGGAGAAATTAGAGCCCTCGTACACCGCTAGTGATTGTGTAAAATGGTTCAGCTGCTTTGGAAAACAGTTAGGCTTTTCCTCAAATGACTACACATAAAGCTAACACATGACCTAGCAATTCCACTCCTATGTATATACCCAAGAGAATTTAAAATGTATGTGCACATAAAAACATGTACATGGCAGGGGAAAGTGGTGGTGTGAATATAGAGACAACTATATTCGAACATTAATTTAAAAATGTAAAAAACACACAAAAATATACATGAATGTTTATAGCATCATTACTCATAATAGACAAAAGACAGAAACAACCCAAATGTCTGCTGTTATGAATTTTTAAATAAAGAGTGGTATATTCATGCAATGGAATACTATTAAGCCATAAAAAGGAATGAAGTACTGATACAATGGATGAACCCTGAAAACATTGTGCTAAGTGAAAGAAGGCATTCACAAAAGACCTCATAGTATATGATTCAATTTAGGAGACTGGTGATTCCCATGGGCTGGGTGAATAAGGAAGAAGGGGTCATAGCTAAAGGGTCTGGGTTTTCCTTTTGAGGTGATATAAATGTTCAGAAATTGACTGTGGTGATAGCTGTACATACCTGAGAATATACTGAAGGTCACTGAATCCGACACTAGCAATGGGCGAAATGCATGCTGTATGTGAGTCACATCTCGATAAAGCTGTTAAAAAATTTTGTAAAAAGAAAAGAAAGCAATTGATGTCAAGAAAGGAAAGCTTAACTTTATTTTTAAAAAAGTTTAGCTAAAAAGTAATTTTTAGGTTTCAGTGGTGAAAAACCTATATATAGCACATACATTCACATCTTGTATAGCAGAAATTTGTAATAAGACTTTAGGTCTTCTTTTTTTTTTAAAGATTTTATTTATTTATTTTTAGAGAGGGAAGGGGGGGAGAGAGAGAGAGAGAGAGAGAGAGAGAGAGAGACATCAATGTGCCGTTGCTGGGGGACATGGCCTGCAACCTAGGCATGTGCCCTGACTGGGAATCGAACCTGCGATGCCTGGTTCACAGCCCGCGCTCAATCCACTGAGCTACACCCGCCAGGAGGTCTTCTTGGGTAATGTAAAATAATCAAGTAGAGGTTTTGTTTAATGAAAGACTAGAAGTTTCTTTACTTACACTCATGACTTGCATTGGAGTTGCTATCCTTTGTGGGTTGGAAAAAACACACACAAAAAAGATGTGCTATTCAGTTAAGTAAAATGCACAATCCACAAGAAAAAAATCACATTCTCTACTCAAAAGGCATTGCAATTATTATTGGATGATTATATCTACATTTTAATTATCATGCCACTGTAGGTATAATTTTTATGCATGGCTCTCTGAGACCTAAAACTTATTTTAAGAGTTCCTCGTGAGTAAACAGATTGGGGAAGACTATTATTTTTCCATTTTTTCTTTATGAAAATATCAGCAAATACTTTTGCATATTCATATTTCCACGCTTTTCTTACCCAAAGAATATCATATGCACACTCTTCTGTACCTTCCTTTTTTTTCCATTTAGTAACATACCCTGGAATCGCTCCATAGAGGCAGACAAGTATATAGGCAGCCAGAGCTGCCATAACAAAATACCACAGACTGCGTGGCTTGTAGAACAAAAGTTGATTTTCTCCCTGTTCTGGATGCTAGAAGTCCAAGACCAAGGTGCTAGTATGGATGGTTTCTGGTGAGGACTCTCTTCCTATATTGTAGATTGTCTGCTCCCTATATCCTCACATGGTAGGGAGACTGAGTAAGTTTTCTGGTGTATCTTCTAAAAAGGGCAGTAATCCCATCATGAGAGCCCCACCCTTATGACCTCATCTAAACCTAAATACCTACCAAAGTCCCCATCTCCAAATACCTCCATGTTAGGGGTTAGGGCTTCAACATACAAATTCTGAGAGGCAATGGTTCAGTCCATAGCAATAGGAAATCTTCTCACTGCTTTTTATGTTGATAAATTACTCCATTGCACAGCTGTAACATTTAGCCAGTCCCTTTTTGGTGGACATTTGCAGTGTTTATGATCTTTTTTTTTACCATATGGTCTCAACTATAAGTGGAACCTAATTAAAAAAACAAACAAACAAGCAAAGTATAACAAGAAACATGGAAATAAAAAACAAGCTGACAGTGACCAGAAGGGTGAGGGGAGAGAGGGATAATGGAGGGAAATAGGGGCAGGGCCATCAAGGAACTTGTATAAAGGACACATGGACAAAGCCAAAGGGGGTAGGTTCGAGGGTGGGAGATGGGATTGGGTAGGGTGGGGGGACATGGTGGGGTAAAAATGGAGACAATTCTGCTTGAACAACAACAAAAAAGAAAAATGACAAATAGTTATGCAATGAACTCCTTGTTTACGTGTCATTTCATAATTTTACCTGTGAGTCTTTGGGATAGATGCCTAGAAGTAGGATTGCTAAATCAAAGGTAAACACATATTTACTTTTGCTGGGTATTGCCCAATTGCCTTCCATAAAGATTGTGTCACTTTGCATTGCGCGTGCGACAGGTGAGAGCGCCTGACTCCTGCACCTCAGCATCAGAGTGTGTTGTCAAACCTTCGGCTTTTTGCCAATCTGACAGGGGAGAAATGTTGTCCTGGTGTCATTTTAATGTGCACTTCCATTATTATGAAAAACATTGAGCATCTTTGCCACTTGCATTTCTTTTTCTACCATGTTCACATACTTTTTTCATTTTAAAAATCAGGAACACTTCGTGGATTAGGAGTATTATTAGCCCTTTGAGATATAAGTTGCAAATACCTTTTTCAGTTTGTCAATTTGCTTTTTGAAAATTTATGGTGATCTTTCTGTCCTTTGAAAGCACACAGGCGTGCCTTGGAGATACTGCGGGTTTGGTTCCATATGACTGCAATGAAGTGACTGTTGTAATAAAAGAGTCACAAATAAAGTTTTGGTTTCCCAGTGCATATAAAACTTTTGTTTACACTATACTATGTCTCTTAAGTGTGCAAGATCATTACATTAAAAAATAACTACATAAATACCTTAATTAAAAATAGTTTATTGCTAAAAAAGGCTAACTATCATCTGAGCCTTGCGCAAGTTTTAAAGTTTTTTTGCTGGTGGAGGGTCTTGCCTTGATATTGAAGAAGGGAGTCTATAGGTCTATTCCATCCAAAAACTGTTGAAGAAAGAGTCAGATCATCAGGACTGTTGTGCACATGGCTAAAAGAAGACATTTTTGTCTCTTCTTTTCAATTATTATATCTCTTATCTAATATGCTTTCTCTTATGTAATATGTATTGGCTAACACTTCCAAAATGATCTTAAATCACAGTGCAGAGAGTAGTGTTATTCCTGACTTCAATATTTCTACATTAAGTAAGATAAGATGCTAACTGTGTGGTGTGTGTGTGTGCGTGTATCAGACTTGAGTTATGTCACATGCCTTTTTTTACGTTACCTTGTGGGATCCCCTGAAAGCAGACAAACAATTGTGTGTGCGTAGTTTTGGGGGGAAGGTGATCCCAGGGAATATGAGTGAGGAATTGTACAGAGTGAACCAGGGGAAAAGGAAAGCCAATGGTCAAAGATGCATTAATAAACTGACCATCACTATGCATAACTACTGCTCATTCTGAGGGACCATTTGAGAAGCCTTGCGAACTGTTTGGCAGGTAATGAAAGAGAGAAGCTTTTATCTCCTATTAATCAAGATACCCCATACTTCAGGGCTGCACACATATGGATGCTGAGAAGGTTTCTGCAGGCATCCTATGGCACCACGTCACAGAAGCTCTGAGCAAACAGCGATGTATTATCTCACAGTTTCTATGGGTCAGAAGTTCAGGAGAAACTTAGCTGGGTGGTCCTGTTTCAGGATCTCTCGTGTGGTTAAGTCAGGACACCCACAGTTCCTGCAGCCATTCAAAGGCCTCATTGCCTAATTGGCACTGGAGGATTCACATTCTAGATGACTCATTCACATGGGCATTGCC
The DNA here is from genome assembly GCA_004024845.1 of Tonatia bakeri. NCBI lineage: Eukaryota > Metazoa > Chordata > Mammalia > Chiroptera > Phyllostomidae > Tonatia > Tonatia bakeri. The sequence continues at coordinate 74,275 of PVIA01002379.1, read as the reverse complement.
AGGAAGCCTCATGTGGGCTTCTGCATTGGCTGCTTGAGTGTCCTCACAACATGTCAGCTAACTGCCCTGGGAACAAGTTATCTACAAGGGAAGAGAAATTGTATTCTAACTCCTCAAACAAGAAATATTAAAGAATTTGGGAATATATTTTAAGTTCAGCACATCAACCTAATATAGTCCAATTAGATCTGGACTATCTGAACACCCTAAAGAACATCACATTGGTTCTTTATGTCAATAGCATCATGTTCATTGGACCAGATGAGCCAGAAGAGGCAAGTATGCTGTACATGCTCTCTAGACAATGGAAGATAAATCCTAGAAAGATTATGCGGCCCACCACATCAGTAAAGTGTTTACGGAACCACTGAAGAGAAAACATTATACTTGGCAGCCTCTTTGAGTTCTATAGATAGCATGTTTCATACTAGAGAAAACAGTGCTGACCTATTTACTGGATCACATGGAAGCATGACAACTTTGAGTGGAGCCCAGAGCAAGAAAAGGCTTTGCAACTGATTTACATGACATAATAAGCAACCCTGCCACTTGAGCCATGTAATCCAGGAGACTTTATGATAGTAGAGGTTTCTATGATGAGAAAAAGACCTGTACAGCAAGCCCCAGACAAGTATATGTCATTTTAAAAAGAACTCACACAACTCCACACCAGGAAAAGAAGCAATCCAATTAAAAAATGGGCAAAGGACCTGAACAGGCACTTCTCAAAGGAGGACATACAGAGGACCAATAGATACATGAAGAAAATGCTCAATGTCACTAGTTATTAGAGAGATGCAAATTAAAAGTACAATGAGATACCGCTACACACCAGTCAGAATGGCCATCAGCAATAAATCAACAAACAACAAGTGCTGATGAGGTTGTGGAGAAAAGGAATCCCTAGTGCACTGTTGGTGGGAATGCAGACTGGTGCAGCCACTGTGGAAAACAGTATGGAATTTCCTCAACAAACTAAAGACGGAACTGCCTTTTGATCCAGCGATCCCACTGTGGGGACTATATCCTAAAAATCCTGAATCACCAATTCAAAAGAACCTATGCACACCAATGTTCATAGCAACATTATTTACAATACTTAAGTGCTGGAAACAGCCTAAGTGCCCTTCAGTAAATGAGTGGATCAAAAAATGGTAGTACATTTACACAATGGGATACTATGCAGCAGAGAGAAAGAAGGAGTTCCTACCCTTTGTGACAGCATGGATGGAACTGGAGAGCATTATGCTAAGTGAAATAAAGCAGGTGATGAAAGACAAATACCATATGATCTCACCTGAATGTGGAACCTAATCAACAAAACAAACAAATGAGCAAAATAAAACCAGAGACTTGGAAATAAAGATCAAACTGACAGTGATCAGAGGGGAGGGAAAGAGGGATAACAGGGGAGAAGGGGAAGGGGAAAGCAAAGGAACAGGAGCAGAAGACTCATGGGCACGGAAAATGGTGGGCAATTGACTGGGGGAGTGGGGGTACGGGGTCGGGGTGAGCAATGGTGAAAAAGTTGGGACAACTGTACCACCCAGGAACAGCAATAAATTTTTTTAAAAGGAGGAAAAAAAAAAAACAGCTCTCAGCATGCTCCTGGGCCATGATGGAGATGGAACAGCAGACTATAAGACATCAAACAACTGTGTGGCCAGAACAGCCTGCCAGAACTGGTTTCTGTCAGACCTACCTAGTCATGAGGATGAGTGAGCCCAGCAGCAAGCCATTGTAACAGCAGGGCCAGAGGCCAAAGTGAGCTACACAAACACGTGGCCTGCTCCACTAAGTCACCCTCCCCTGTTGCATTGATGCCACCTTCTGAGATTACTAAGCTAACGGAAGAGCAAAAGGCCATGGCTGATTCTCAGATGAATTGCCTTGATATGTGAGTGTCAGCTATTACAGTACTGACCCCTTTAGGAGTAACTCTGAAACAATGTTGAGGGGAAATCCTCCCAATGGTCAGACCTTTAGGCAGTACATCTGGTCATCTGCTTTGTACAGAGAGAAAAGTGGCTGAGGTAAAACTATACACAGACTTGAAGGAGGTGGTAAATGGGTTAATGGATCAAAGACTTAAGAGAAAAAAGATTGGAAGATTGAGGACAAAGAGTTATTAGAAAGAGGCAAATCAAGAATCTGCATATTTTGCCCTGGCTTTTGTGACTCAGTGGACTAAGTGCTGGCCTGCAAACCAAAAGGTCTTCGGTCAGCTTGCTGGTCAGGGCACATGCCTGTGCCCTGTTCAGGAGATGACCTGTTCTCTCACACATCGATGTTTCTCTCCCACACTTTCTCCCTCTCTTCCCTCTCTCTCTTAACTAAAAAATAATCTGAAAATTTTGCCTTGACTGGTGTTTTGGTTGGAACATTGTTCCGTACACCAAAAAGTTGCAGATTCAATTCCCAGCCAGGACACTTACCTGGGTTGCAGGTTCAATGCCCAGTTGGGGTGCATATGCAAGGCAACTGATCGATGTTTCTCTCTCTCTCTCTCTCTCCCTCAAATCAATAAACATATTCTTGGGTGAGGATTAAAAAAAGAACCTGAAAACGTTTTCCATAAAGGGTGAGAACAAATATTTTAGACTTATAGGCCATCTGGCTGCTGTTGCAACTGTTCAACTCTGTCGTTGTGGTTCAAAAGCAGTCACAAACAATATATACATAAATGAGTGTGGTTTTGTTCTCATAAAACTTTATTTATAAAGCAGGCAATGGGTGAATTCTGTCTGTGGGCTTCAGTTTGCCAACTCCTATATTGATGGACCTAAGGAAGTGAGCAAAAAGTGTGAATATCTTTGTGCTACATTTCAATGACCACATAAGAGTGTCCACCCACAGAAGAGCCACCAGACAACGAAGCAGACAGACTGACTTAGCCAGTTGATGGCAGTCAGCCTCTGTTATCACCCATTCAGTGCTGGCACAATTGACTCAGAAATGGAACCCTGACATTGTAGCAGGGTTGAAGGCTCTGAATGGGCCCCAAAGCATGAGCTTCCACCCGCCAAAGCAGATCTAGCTATAATGCTATGCAATGCCAAGCCTTCCAGCAGCAGAGGCCAATACTGGGTCCCCAATACCATGCCATTCCTCAAGGAGACCAGCCAGCCACAGAGTGCCAAGCTGATTATTGAGCCACTCCAGAAGGATCATTGATTTCATCTTGAATTAGCCCATGTTCTAGATATAGTCTTGCTTTTCTACCTGCATTGTCTTGGCAACATCCAATCTGAGGACTTACAGAATTATCTACCATCAGGAAATTCTGCATCACATCACCTCTGACCAAGAAAGCCAACTTACAGCAAGGGAGGTGCGGCAATGGCCACATGATAATGAGATCCACTGATCCTATCGCATACCATGTCACTCAGTAGCGTGATGGAGTAGCCTTTTGAAAGTATAGTCGAGGTACCAGCTTAAAGGTGGTAGTCAACAAGCACGGGACACTGTCCTCTAGGATGCAGTATACACTAAATCAATGCCTAATATATGGTATTGTGTTCACAATAGACAAGACTGCATGAGGTTGGAAACCAAAGAATGTAAGCAGAAGTGGTCTCTCTATCCATCACTCCCATTGGTCTACTTGGGGAATTTGAGCTTCCAATACCCTCAGTTTTAAGTTTCAGAGATCCTGGTTCCCAAAGGGGAATGCTTCCACCAGGGGGCATAGTGAACATTCCCTAAGCTACTGCCCCGTCACTTGGGGCTCCTTGTGCCAAGAGACAAGCAAGAAAAGCTTGGAATAACCATACCGTCATGGTTTCATTGGATTCATTGATTGTGGTCATCAGAAGGAGATAGGATTGCTGTTGCTCAGTGAGGCTAGGAAAGAATGCATTTTGCCTCCCAGTGATTCACTAAGAAATCTCTCAGTACTCCCAGACCATCTAGATAGTTTATTGCAGGTTCATTGAAGATGAGAGAAATCTGGCATTCTAGACTAAAATGTGTGGGCAGGGAGACTGTGGCTTGAGACCAGCTGAAGCAGTGAGGGCTATAGTTTGTCCCACTAACCTTTCTTTCAAAAGTTTTTTTCCAGAAAAGAGATCATTCCAACCCTGGCACTGTTCCTGGATGGAGCAGACTGCCTATACAAAGGAAGCTGATCTAAGTAGTGTAAAGGACAGACTGTGGTGGATGCTGTGGTCCGCACGCTGAATTCCCCCTTCATTTTCTCAGCTGCCAGGAGTATTGGCTGCCAATGGCTCACAGCTGACTCTTTCTCTAGAAATTGCTCTGTGTAAAAGAGAGTGGTTTTGCCCAAGATTACGCCCCTCACTCTGGTGGCGCCCATAGTCAATGACTAGTCATTGGAGGAGCACAAACGTTAGGCTCCTTGCCTCAATTTGGGGCAAGTCTAAAGGACTATTCCAACTCCAAAGTTCCCTTCAGACTGACTGAGTACTCTGTTGCAACTGCTCTACAGTCCAACTTTTCCATCAATCCCCTGCCTCCCTCATTCTTCTACAGATGTGCCTGAGACCATCATTCCTCAATAAACCTGCAAACAAATATGTCTCAGAACCTGTTTCCTGGGAGTGTGACCTAGAACCGCTATTACAGCTCTCACTCTCCCACTCTCCCTTGCAGCTATGATACAGGACATACGAACTAGGCTTTGACAAACAAGCATATTCACTTTGGACTTTGAGTAAGGAGTCAAAGAAGCAGAACCATGGCACACAGTCTTTGGTGCATTGGTGGTTGCAGCCTGGCAGAGTTTTCCCAGGCAGTTTTTAGAGTCAGCAACATACATGGGGGAAACTAATGTATAATGCCAGCCATGGCAAAGGCCTAGCCTGCACCATTCTGCAAAATGCTTTTTACCTTTAACTGTTCTTTCAACATTCTATGACTTCTCCATTTTCTACAATAAGCACAAACTTTAAAAATATGTGGACTTCTGGCCAAGATGGAGGCATAGGTTAGTACATTTTGCCTCCTTGGACAACCAAAAGAAGGACAACCATAAATTTAAAATAAAAAATCAACCATAACTTCCAGAATATCGAACTGTGTGGAAGTCCGACAACCAAGGAGTTGAAGAAGAAACATTCATCCAGACTAGTAGGAGGGGCGGATATGAGTAGCCGGGCAGAGAGGACTAGTGGCAAGGCGGTGGCTGGAGGACCAGGCAGTCCCACATTTGCATGCAGATAAACCAGGAGGAACAACTGGGGAGTGAGTCAGGTCATGCAACCCAGGGTTCCAGCACAGGGAAATAAAGCCTCAAAGCCTCTGACCAAAAAAACCTGTGGGGGTTGTGGCAGTGGGAGAAACTCCTAGCCTCACAGGAGAGTTCATTGGAGAGACCCACAGAGTCCTAGAATGTACACAAACCCATCCACCCGGGAATCAGCACCAGAAGGACCCAATTTGCTGTGAGTAGTAGGAAAAGTGACTGAAAGCAGGCAGAGAGCTGGGCAAGTGGCACTGTTCCCTCTCAAACCCCTCCCCAACATACAGCACCACAATGCAGCGACCTGGGTTACCCTGCCCTGGCGAATACCTAAGGCTCCACCCCTTACTAGGTAACGGTCCCATGAGACCCCCCCCCCCAAAAAAAGGCCCAAATGAAAGAACAGATCAAAACTCCAGAAAAAATACAACTAAGTAATGAAGAGATAGCCAACCTATCAGATGCACAGTTCAAAACACTGGTAATCAGAATGCTCACAGAAATGGTTGAGTATAGTTGCAAAATGGAGGAAAAAATGAAGGCTATGAAAAGTCAACTAAAGGAAAACATACAGGGAACCAACAGTGGAAGGAAACTGGGACTCAAATCAATGGTTTGGGCCAGAAGGAAAAAATCAACAGTCAACCAGAACAGAATGAAGAAAGAAGAATTCAAAAAAGTGAGGAGAGGCTTAGGAATCTCCAGGACAACTTTAAACATTCCAACATTCAAATCGTAGGGGTTCCAGAAGGAGAAGAACAGCAGCAAGAAATTGAAAATTTATTTGAACAAATAATGAAGGAGAACTTCCCCAATCTGGTAAAGGAAATAGACTTCCAGGAAGTCCAGGAAGCTCAGAGTCCCAAAGAAGGTGGACCCAAGGAGGAACACACCAAGGCATATCATAATTACATTACTCAAGATTAAAGATAAAAAGAGAACCTTAAAAGCAGCAAGAGAAAAGGAGACAGTTACCTACAAAGGAGTGCCCATAAGACTATCAGCTGATTTTTCAAAAGAAAATTTACAGACAAGAGTCTGGAAAGAAGTATTCAAAGTCCTGAAAGGCAAGCACCTCCATCCAAGATTATGCTATCCAGCAAAGCTATCATATAGAATGGAAGGGCAGATGAAGTGCTTCCCAGATAAGGTCAAATTAAAGGAGTTCATTATCACCAAGCCCTTATTATATGAAATGTTAAAAGGACTTATCTAAGAAAAAGATAAAAAATAATATGAGCAGTAAAATGACAACAAACTCACAACTATCATCAACTGAATCTAAAAAAATACAAAAACAAAAACAAACTAAGCAAACAACTAGAACAGGAACAGAATCACAGAAATGGAGATCACATGGAGGGTTATCAGCAAGGGAGTTGGAGGGGGAGAAAGAGGGAAAGGTACAGGGAATAAGTGGCATAAATGGTAGGTAGAAAATAGGGAGAAGTTAAAAATAGTATAGGAAATAGAGAAGCCAAAGAACTTATATGTATGACCCATGGACATGAACTAAAGAGGGGGAAAGTGGGTGGGAGGTGGTGTACAGGGTGGAGGGGAATAAGGGCGGTGGCAATGGGACAACTGTAATAGCATAATCAGTAAAATATATGAAAAAATGTGTATAGTTTTTGATAATGAACCTAATATATACACACACACACACAAATATGTACAAACACATATGAAATGTAGAAGGTAAAAAGTCCTCTATTAGCTCATGTTTAGCAAATAGCACTGTTCACTGCTTGGTGGGTATTGCTTCAGATTTCCTTTTTATGTGACCAATGTTCCTTTTGTAATTTGGATAAATGATAATAGAGTAATACCATTTTTCAAAAAGATGACAAGAAATGGGATTGCAAACTTAACACTGGAATTTGGTTAATCGCAGTGTTCATGGCAACAAAATTTAACTCGGTTTATCAAAACTGGGTATGTCCACTTGAAGTGGACGTCAAGATACTGAAATACAATTTTTAAGCTGTGATTAGAGGTAAGTGCTAGAATGCCATCTCCTCTTTTAAAATCAAAGAGAAAGAAAATAAAGCATATGTAATTTTTCCAGGAAAAATAACACAAAATTATCAGAAGCCAGAAAGCCCATAGGAAGCTGAGAAAGGAAAGTGAACTAGTGAAAAGAAAATACTAAAAAGTAAGACATATTTTGATAGTTTGTCATCTCCTCTGTACCTCAACCATGTTCATATTTCCACGAATGGGTCTGTCTGTATAATCAGGGCCAGACAAGGAATCTTATGGTTCTGCTTCCCCGTTTCATAGATGAAGAAACCGAAGCCTCATGACACCCCGTTGGCTTGTGCAGTCACGTAGTCATCATCAGAACCCAAATGCAGATGCAAACGCTCATGGCTTTGATAATCATGTTCTCCATCTTGAGAACCATTGGAAAGATGGGCTTATTGCACAACTTTATTTTCAACATCTGAAGAATGCTTAACAATCATTTACTAGGATGATTCAATGGGATTTTTATAGGTGGGAAAATTCTTTAACTCTTGGAATGAGTAGACTGTACTCTCGCTGAAATATTAGCCCATCCATAAAATGACTTAACTCTGTATTTGCCAAAAGACTAAATGACATAACTGGGAAAATTCATAATGACCACAGTGGCTTTGTCATGAGCAGACATGTAGCAAGTGTGAACAGAACTTCAAATGTATACCTGTGTATGAAGCTGGTGTTCCATGCCAGGAAACCTTTGGACCACCTGGGAACAAATATTTATCCCTTCAGAAATGGTTATCCCAAAAACGCAATCTAGGAAAAACCTTTTCTGGGTAATTAATGCTGTGTGAAAGGAACCCAAAACAAAAAAGTAAATAACTTTGGACTTTGGAGCTCCCACCCTCGATGCTCCCTCTCAGTGCAGTGTAGAATAAGCACCAGCAATTGCTGTAAGAAGTCACCCCAGGTCAGAGGAAAAAAACACCTGGTATGCTTTACACTTCACTTGTCAGTTTGCAGATGATGCTAAAACATGTGGTCAAGCCCTGACTGATGCGGCTCAACAGGTTGAGCACCATCCCGCAGTCCGAAAGGTCACTGGATTGATTCCTGGTCAGGGCGCATGCCTGGGCTGTGGGCCTGGTCCCTGGTTGGGAGTGTGCGAGAGGCACCGATTCATGTTTCTCTCTCAACATCAATCTTTTTCTCCCTGTCTTAAAAGTAAATAAAATCTTTAAGAATAAAATATGTGATCAAATGTACTAAGAGAAATGCAGACTTACAGATATATTCTACTTACTAGAAAAAACACTCCATAAGTTAGCAACACAAAATTGGGTTCGGGAGCAGTTTCAAATTGGCGTTCCACTATGTTCATTCTCTATTAAGTGTTTGTGTGACGTCTATGTGTTGCTAAAGCATCATCACAAGAACAACAGGTGGGGAAGTCAACCACTTTCTCTACCACATGAATTCTTTTTCCTTGAAGACTGACTGTCTATATGTATAATTGTAATGATCTGGTGCCAACAGTTTTGCATTGGGCTATTTTTTGCTTAGTATTGTGTTGCTCTATATTTGTCTTATATCTCTGTGAAATATAAAGGAAGTAAGAGAATCTTAAAAGGTTTTAAGCATATATATATATCTATATATAGGATAATACAGACATATAGGTAATATATAATAAAAGTATATTGTATATAGAAATTTATTCCTATATAGGAATATATATTATAGATGTACTTATAGATAACATTCTACATGTAATAATACATTATATATAATGTATTAATACATATATTCCTAATAATACATATATATTATGTATACATATATTTATAAATTTATAATTTGATTATAGTTTACAAACTCAGAATAGTAATATTGCATTGACTTACTCCCCAGGTAGCACTGCAAAAGGTCAGCAGCTTAAGGGTTCTGTCATTAAGCATTTATTTAACCTTTCAAACAACACCATTGCAGCAAGACTTCAGAGACAAGACTTTGGGGTGAGAAGTCCAGGTTTTATAAACTCTTCTTATTTCTATGCTTTTGTCTTTTGAACATTTTTGCTGTCATTTTATCTAAATTCTTACTAAGATCTTTTAAGGTAATTCCCATCTGATCTGAGCAGAAGAAAGGGATGAAAGAATTTGCCTTGTTCCAGACCATGAAAGTCAGGGAGATGTGAAGGCCCAGGAGGCCAGGTGCAAGGTGTGGCAAAGGTGGCAGGGGTGGCAGGGATGGCAGGGGTGGCAGGAGCAGCAGGTGAGGTGGCCATGAGGTCTCCCTGGGAGCCGCAGTTGAACTCCATGGGACAGAGGGAGGTGCTGTTCCTGGGCACTGCTGCAGTAGCCATGGCTGTCCCTGGTCTACCTCCCTGCTAGATGGCAAATTATCCCAGGGGAACAAATCTTAGTCTGCACATGCTTAGCATTCCATCAACAGCTGTTGAATTAGTGAGCAAGTATATAAATGTACTTCTGTCTTGGAGAAGGTTTTGAGATATTATGGAATAGTGGAAACGGTCATAGCCACTATTAAATCATTAATTTATTTATTCAATAAGTACACCTACTATGTGCCGGGTACTATGCTAGGAGGCACTGGAAACACAGCAAGGAAAAAGACAAAGCAAAACAAAACACCACTGTTTGATAGAACTTCCATCCATAGTGAGGGGAGACTTGATTGAGCACCTACTATGGTTCCTCTTAACTCCTGTCCCCTTCTCTGTATTACCAGTTTGGCATTTACCAATATGCAATATTGAACTATGTATCATATTTTCATGTAATACATGCTGTCTCTGGGGACTAATCTTATACTGAGTTGACACTGCAGGATAGATTGGCCAGGAGTGACTAGAAAGAGGGGACTAGTTAAGAGGCTAATGTGGTTGTTTTGGTTTGATCTGAGCTAGGATGGGCCAGTGGGAATGGGTTAAAGGGAAGGACCTAGTGATTTAGGGTAATTTACTGGAAATATCAAGGAAACTTGCATACTGAGGAAGTGGAATTATCTAGAATGACTCTGAGCTTTTAAGCCAAAGATGATGGAGAGAACAGAAAACCAGAAGGAGGAGGTTTAAGGTCTTAAGGTTCTAGAGAAGGAGGCAAGTTCTTTTGTAAAGTAAATTTTTATTGATGTCAAACATGTATACACAAAAGGGCAAAAAATGTAAGTGTGCAGTGGGATGAAATTTCACAAACTGGATACATCTGTGTAACCCCCACCCAAATGCAGATTTAGCATATTAAGCAGCTCCTATGCTCTTCCCAGCCTTGACCTCTCCTGAAAAGTTGTCCTGATTCTCATTCTTATCACTATAGATAGTTTTCCTTGTCTTTGAACTTCATGCAAACAGAATCATACAGCATGTATCTTATGTCTGGTTCTTTTGCTTAATATTATTTCTGTAAGAGTTATCCATGTCACTGCATATAGCAGTGAGGGTTTTTTGTTTTGTTTTGAATTGCTGTGTAATATATCACATGAACATACCACAATTTTTTATGTATCTATTATTTTGCTGATGGATGTTTGGGTTGTATCATATTTCTGGCCAATACAAATAATATTGCTGGAAGCACTGGTCTCCACATCACTGGGTACCCACTTCTACGGAGCACATACCTAGGAACACGACTGCTGGGTCATGGGATATGCACTTGCTCAGCCCAACCAGATATTTCCATTGAATTTTCCAGAATGGTCATACCATTCTGGTTACACTTCCCCTGGGGTGTGCAATAGTCCCATTGCTCTACATTCTTGACCATAAATGGTATTTCCAAAATATATGTTTTATAACTTTAGCCACTCCCGTGGGTGTATATCAACAACTCACTATAGTTTAAATTTATATTTTCCCAGTGACTAATTTTGTTGACTTTCTTTTCATATGCTTCTTGGTAATTTGGATATTCTCTTTTACGAGGTATCTGTTCAAGTCTTTTGTCTATTTTTCTCTTGGTTTACCAGTTTTTTTCTTATGGATTTACATGAGTTCTTCATATATTCTGGATATGACTATCTTGTCAGATATGTTAATGCAAATATTTTCTTGTAGACCATGACTTGCCACTTTACTCTAATAACATTATTTGAGGAACAGAAATTCTTATGTTTAATATAGTCCAGTTTATCATGGTTTTCCTTTATTGTTCGTGCTTTTAGGTTCTATTTAAGAAACCTCTGCTCACGTCAAAGAGGTGAACTAGAGGTCAAGCCATACAATAAAATATGTGTGGTTGCCAATGTCATCCTTTCCCTTTCCACTGCAATGGCGTCTTTATCGTAAGTGTGGGTCTATGTGTCTAAACTAGTACCAATAACACACTATAGACATATAAGACTTCAAATTTGTCAGTACAAGCCCTTCCCCTTCCTCAAAATCATCTCTGCTATGTTTGGCCTCTTAAATGCCATACTGTTTTAAAATGTAGGTTTTATTTATTAGTGGGGTATAGTGAGGCCAGCAGATCAGGAGATGACTTCCTTTGAAAAGATAGCTTGTTACTAAAGTTTCAGGAGGAGAGGGCACGCCATACATGCAGGGACACACAGGAGAACACCGGAGTTGTTTGGGAGGCAGAGGAACAAGGAGAGAGCGCGGGCAAAAACTTTATGGTGGCATTCATGGAAAGGAGTGGGCGAGGCAGCGTAAGCAGGCTGAGAAGGTTCAAGACTGGTGGCTTGAATGATTTTAGCAGACTCCAGGAGCTGTTTTGAGTTGCTTGGCTCCTGGCCCTGGGTAGATGAGGGCAGGGCAGTGTTGGCCCTCAGTGATTCTCAATCTTTTTCATCTCGTGGTGCACAGAAACTAATCACTAAAATTTTGCAGCACACCAAAATTATATTTTTTGCCTATCTTACATAAAAATAAGTATAATTGTGGTTAATTCACACTGGACAGCAATTGTTGTGTTGGCTGTTGTCATTATTTAATTCAACAATCTAAAGGAAAATAGGTCAGTGCCACTGACTAAATAGTCAGGTACTGCATACTTAAAAAATTCTTGTGGCACACCCAGTTGAAAATTGCTGGCCTAGAGTATAAGAGCCCATCCAGTGAGAGCTGAGTAAAGGAGGTAGTTGGGAGGTATGGACTTTGGGTTGCTTGGTTTGCATATGAAAGACTCATTCACAGGGCAGTAAAAATAGTCATTTGCTATCTTTTTTTTAAGATTTTATTTATTTACTTTTAGAGAGAGAAGGGAGAAAGAGAGAGAGAGAGAGAGAAACATCAATGTACGGTTGCTGGGGGACATGGCCTGCAACCTAGGCATGTGCCCTGACTGGGAATCGAACCTGCGATACCTGGTTCGCAGCCCGTGCTCAATCCACTGAGCTACACCAGCCAGGGCTCATTTGCTATCTTTAGCCACCACAGTGGCTGTATCTCCTGGGTTGGCAAGTTCCCCAAGATATCAATAAAGCATCATGAAATACAGAAAATAAAAATAAAAATCATGATTAATGCACATATCAATTTTAGAATCAGCTTATCAATTTCCACCAAAAAATACAAGTTTTTATTGCCTTTGTATTAAATCTGTAGTTCAATTTGCAAAGGATTAATACTTTTCATAATATTAAGTCTTCCAGTTGAAGAAATGAGAATTTTTCCACCTTTTCTTTTTAGTTGAAGTCTTCTTTAGTTCCTGTGACTGATATTTTTTGGTTTTCTTTGTAGAGGACTTACACATTTTTTGTTTAACTTATTTCTCAAGTATTTGATATATTTTGATTGTATCTAAATGGTATCTTTTACTTTATTTTCTCATTGTTTATTGCTAATACGCAGAAAACAATTGCTTTTTGTTCCATTGGCTTTCCAGCTAGTGACCTTCCTAATTTCACTTATTAGTTCTAATAGTTTTCTATAAAATCTTTCAAAATGTCCTACATACACAATAATGTTGCCTGAGAACAATGATCATTTTATTTCTTCCCTTCCAGTTCACATACCTTTTAATTCTTTTGCTTACCTTAATGTATAGTCTACGATGCTGAGTAGAAGTGATGTTAGCAGTCATCTTTTTCTCATTCCCAGTCATAAAGGGAGAGCTACCAATATTTTACCATGAGTTACGATGCTTGCTATAAATTTTTACATTGACAGTGTTTATAATGTTAAGAAAGTTCTCTTATATTTCTAGCTTGTTTATGATGGGGAGCCTCAAGAGTTAGAAATTTTTATCTTTAAGTTATAGTTAACAGGATTAGTGGTTAATGCATGCAGAAAACTGTTGTTTCCGGGATTGGAATGTATGACCAGAAGTGCCCTGCCTCCAGGAGAACCACAAGCAATTCGACCTTTGTGCCCCAGGAGGACTGCAAGCAACCAGGATGGTATCTGAGTCATTGTGCTCCAGGGTGGAAACATCTGCCCACTAAGATGCTGATAAAGAATCACTAGGCCCTGGCTGGTGTGACTCAGTGGGTCGGATCAGAACTGTGAACCAAAAGGTCGCAGGTTCAATTCCTGGTCAGTGCACAGGCCTGAGTTGTGGGCCAGGTCCCCATTTGGGGGCATGTGAGGGGTAACTGATAAATGTTTTTCTCTCACATCAGTGTTTTTCTCCCTATCTTTCTCCCTCCCCTCCCCATCTCTAAAAAATAAATAAAATCCTAACCAAGAAAAAAAATCACTGGGATGCTAGGAAAATCACCATGCTGCAACTTTTATCTGACTAACCTTTCCCCCTGAATTCCAAGCTCCTTACCTACTTTTTTTCCTAAATTCCAAACTCCTTACCTACCCTTTTCTCCTCCTTATAAAAAAGGTCACTTTTAGATGAGACATTAAGATGGTTTTCTAAAGGTACATAACCCTCCATCTTCTCAGATCACTAGTTATCTGAATAAAGCACCCATAAAGATTCAATCCTTGTCTCTATTTATTTGTTCTGGTAGTGACAGGCAGCGTGAATGCTGACTTTTCCAGTTTCATATCCTGGTGACTTCCTTCCAGGACGGCTTCAAGACTCTACAATGAGTCTGGGTATTTAGTTGAGAGTCCTGTTCACTGCTGAACTGGGGAGCCTCCAAAGTGCAAATTTGGAGGCTCCCTAGCAGCTGCCAAGTGATTTCACTTAGGGACTCCCAGCATTCCCTGTTGCCTTCACTTTCAATTGAACCGCTGCACTTTCTGGTTCAGGATTATATTACTGGGTTACGACTTAGATCACTCATCAGAAATTAAGGTGCCTTCTGGTTTGTGTGATATTTCAGAACTCTGTCTGGTAGAGATGGGGGGAAGCTTCCATTTTGGGAAACAGCCCTTTGGGGAAAATTTTGACTGATTGGTTGCCTTATGACTAAAAAGGAAATGATTTTTTAAAGATTTTATTTATTCATTTTTAGAAAGAGGGGAAGAGAAGGAGAGAAGTATCAATGTGTGATTGCCTCTTGCATGCCCCTCATTGGGCACCTGGCCTGCAACCCAGGCATGTGTTCTGACTGGGAATTGAACTGGCAAACCTTTGGTTCACAGCCTGCACTCAATCCACTGAGCTATACCAGCCAGGGCAAAAAATGATTTTTATGGTACTACTGCTTGACTTGTGTATGTTTGGGACTCAGGAGAGTGCTGGCTGCTGAATGGGTCATTAAATTACTATACTGTTCTGCATTTAGAGTTGTTTTATCAAAGATCAGGGAAATGAGACAAAATATGTTTGTATAAGCTTTTATGACTTTACATAATAAAGATGCAGTATTAAAAGGAAATAAATTAATGGTCTGGAGGAAAGGGAATTTGCCTGTGGCAGGTAAAACAGAAGCCCGAAGGGAAAGACCAGGAAGATAAGTATGTTATGACTGCTACAAGCAGGGTCAGGGTTCCCACAGCCCTTGAACCCTGGGGGATCTTCCTCCTTACTCAGCTGAGGGAGCCACAGGAGGTGAGTCTGAACTGATTTCTCTGTCCCAAACCCATCAGGGAACCAAATTTGGTGGAGGAAAAGCCCCTACTGGGGCAAGGCCATACTCTTTGTGAAGACTTCCAGTGGGAGTAGGGCCAGAGAACTAGCCCACTGGATATTATTGGGCACATATTCCATTTTCTACATTGGATCTGTTTAACTGGAAAAACTCAAATCCTTCTTATAGGGATTTTGCTAGTAAAATGAGTGACATAGTTATGTCAATTTCTGCCACCTATCATACCAACTGGGCAGACATACAAGACTCACTGAATATTTTGCCTATGGAGGATGAGCGGATGTTGGTATTGGATAAGGTAAATGCAGAGGCTACACCAAGAAAATCCAGATGGGGCTCCCTAGCCTACTAAGCCAATGCCTTTAACCAAGCCCAACTGGGACCCTAGTGAAAATGGCCACCCTCTCTTAGATATTATAAGAGGTGCATCCTTAAGGGACTGAAGAAAGGAGTTCCTAAGCAGAAAAGTTTGAATATAGTACAGGAAATACAACAAAAGCTCACAGATGACCCCTCTGAGTTTCTTGAAAGAATCTACCAGGAATGTAGGAAAGATACTGATTTGGAGCCCAAGCCCCTGAAAATATTAGAATGGTGAATATGACCTTTACCTCTCAAAGTGTAGCTGACATCAAAAAGAAAATTCAGAAGTTAGAGGGAGGAATAGGCATGAGTCCTTTTAAATTAGTAGACATTGCCTTCAAAGTTTATAAAAACAGAGAACAGAAAAAGACCCAAGTGACAACTATTTTCTTAGAACAAGTCTGCGGACAATTCCATCAATGGGCAAGAGGTGCCCAGCCTCCATCTAAAACGCTTGCCACTAACCAATGCATGTATCTCAAAGGAAAGTGGCACTAGAAAACTGAGTGCTCCAAGCAAAGGAAAAGGAAATCAGAGTCTGAGAACTCAAGAGTTATGCTGAAGAAAAGAAATAGCTCAGAAGATGAGTGACAGGGCCCAGAAGTTCTATTATTATAACAACCTATTAAAGTTATCCCTCAGGAGCTTTATGTAAAACTAAATTAACAGTGGGGAGATAAATTGTAGACTTTTCGATTGATACCAGAGCAATATATTCTGTGGTCAATAGTCCTCTAACTGAGTCCTTGTGGCAAGCTGTAACTGTAACTGGAATTTCTGTAAGCCCTGAAAGCCAATTTTTCTTGAAACCATTAGAATGTGCTGTGGGAGGTACAGTTTTAACTCATAGATTTTTATGTATTCCTGAGTGTCCAATTACTCTTCTGGGAAGGGACCTGCTGTCCAAACTTCATGTTCTCTCCAGAAAAATAACAGCTCCACCCAGAGGTCCCTCCATAACATGTCTGGCAGTTGCTTGTTAAACCGTGGGAAGAAGATGAAAAGCAACTCTGGCAAGAAGAAATTGAGAATCAGGTAAACCACATTCAGTGGGCTGCTGGAAAACTAGGGAGGCCTAAGTGAGCTTCCCGTGTTAAAATTGACCTCAAACCAGGGGCAAGGACTCCCAATAAGAGGCAGTATCCCTTGTGGGAAGAAATCCTAAATGGAGTATGTCCAATAATTCAGAAATTTCAGGAATATGGACTTATTTGGCCCTGTTGTTCCCAATACAATACACCCATATTTCCTGTTAAGAAACTGTACTCAAATGAGTATTGATCTGCACGAGATTTAAGGGCCATAAATGACATTATACAAGACATTCACTCCACTGTCCTTATACTTTGGTGAACAATATACCTGGGGACAGCCTCTGATATTTGGTATTAAACTTAAAAGATGCCTTCTTTTGCATTCCAGTTGATTAAGACCCTCAACTGTTGTTTGCTTTTGAATGGAAGGACTCAGAATCTTGGGTCAAGACTCAGTCAAGATTGCTGGACAGTCTTACTACAAGAGTTCACAATCTTCACCATGATTTGAGGGGGAAACCCTGAGCCAGAACTTAAAGGACCCAAAACTAGAAGATGGAACTCTGTTACAACATATGGATGAACTCTTAATTACCAGGACATCACTTCATCAATGTTTAACTAATATTAGAGCTACCTTGAACCATTTGGCATCTAATGGCTATAAAGTGTCAGCACAGAAGGCCCAAAGTTGCTAACACACAGTAAGGTTTCTTGGTTTCTGCTTGAATCTGGCAAAAGGAGTCTTATTGGAACCAAAAAAGAAAATATTATCCAAATGAGAGCTCCCAATACCAGGAAACAGTTGAAAGATTCCTGGGAATGGTGGGCTACTGCCACATTTAGATTTCAAATTTTGGATGCTTTGCTAAACCATTGTATGAAGCTGTGAAAGGACCAGACTATAGCCCTTTAGAATGGACAAAGAAGTATGCTTGGGCTTTTGAGTCCCAGAAGGCATACCTGGCTTCTCCCCCAGCAGTGGGGCAAAACCAACTAAAGCCCTTTCTGTTATATGTTCATGAAAGGCAAGTCATTGACCTAGGAGTCCTCACCCAAATGCTAAGTGACATTTGTAACCCATCACACATTTGTCAAAGAAACTAGATCACACTATCCAGGGGTGGCCAGCCTGCTTGAGGACTGTGGCAGTCTCCTGCGAGCTTTTGCAAGAAGCTGTCAAGTTTTCCTTGAGATAGCCTATCACCATTTATGCACATCACCAAGTGTTGAGCCTGTTGGAGCAAAAAAGGAAATTTGTGGCTCACTGCTGGAAGAATGGGCAGGTACCAAGCAATTCTTTTCAATAATCCCAGTGTCTCCTTCCAAACTGTCAGTATGTTAAATACTGCCTCCTTTTTCCTAGAACCTGACTCAGCCTCACTAATGCATGACTGCGTTGAAATAATTGATGAAGTATATTCTAGCAGAATTGATTTACAGGACTATCCTCTAGAAGAGGCAGACTGGACTCTATATGCACATAGAAGCACTTACATGAACAAAGAAAACAGAAAGGCTGGATATGCAATTGTGACTCTAGTAGGAATAGTAAAGTCCATGGCCTTATCACTGGGATCCTCTGCTCAGAAAACTGAACCAATTGCATTGATAGGGGCACTGGAATTGAGGCACAAAAAAAGAGTGAATGTGTATAGTGACTCAAAGTATGCCTTCCTCATTTTGCATTCCCATGGAAGGAAAGAGGAATATTAACCTCCAATAAAAAGAAAATTAAGCATGCAGCAGAAATTTTAAAATTATTAAAAGATGTTCAGGTATCTTTCTTTATAGGTAGCAGTTATGCACTGCCCCAGGCATCAGAAAGCAGACACTGAAGTTGTTAGAGAAAACAATCTGGCTGATCAAGCAGCAAAGATCCTGCTAAAGGAACATTACAGTGCCTTTGGTACATATTCTACACTTGTCACAATTCAATCCTGAATATTCAGCTGCAGACTTAGGGAAAGCTAAGAGCTTGGGTTTTGGTAAAGAATGTCCCACTAGTAGATGAAGAAAGAATAAGAAAGGAATTATACTGCTTCTTGAACACTCATTAGAGCCAGTCACGAAGCATTTGCATGAGGCCACACACTGTGGAAGAGACTCATTAACCACCTATGTCAAACTGTGGCTCACAGGCCCTAGAATTTCTAAAGCCATATGAAAAGTAATTGTTAGATGTGCTGTGTGCCAAAAGAACAACCCCAAGACAAATTCCATTCAAAAGAAAAAAGGGAAATAATACCAAGGACAGTGTCTGTTTGAGGACTGGCAAGTACACTTTACCCAGATGCCGAGGGTCCAAGGGTGGAAATATTTGTTAATCTTTGTTGACACTTTTTCAGGATGGGTAGAAGCCTATCCTACTAAAACTGAGAGATCCTCAGAGGTAGTGAAAGTCCTACGGAAGGAAATGATTCCTCGCTTTGGCCTACTCAGCAGCATCCAGAGCAATAATGAACCTGCTTTTGTTTCAGAAATTACACAGAAGGTTAGTAAATTTTTAGGAATCAAGTGGAGACTCCACATGGCATGGAGACCTCAAGCTTCTGGGAAGGTAGAGAAGATGAATCACACCTTAAAGAAAAATATAGCCAAGCTGTGTCAAGAAACTCATCTATCTCCATTGGGATCAAGCTTTACCTATTGCCCTGCTTAGGATAAGGGTGGCTCCTTGAAGTGGGATTTAATTGTGTCCTTATGAAATTGTATGTGAACAACCATTTCAGGGTACAGTTGGGTTTGGGAGATATGTATATAGATCAAATGTGAAGGTAAAGAACTATGTACAACATTTAAGTCAGACCTTAGCTGTAATTAATGACCTTGCTTGCATAACAGACCTCTCCCCCACAGGTTTACTACATTCCTTTGAGCCTGGAGATAAGGAGCTACTCAAGACTTGGATGACAGGATCCCCAGAGAGTCAACTAGGAGAGCAGGAGACTGGATCTTGGGACATGCTCCTCACCACCCCCACTGCAGTGAAGTTGGCAGGAATAAAACCTTGGATTCATCACACCCGAGTAAAGAAATCACTGGAGGAACAATGGACCACTGAACAGTGAGAAGACCTGAAAGTCATCTTTCAAAAACAATGAATTATATTCTTTTTATTACTTTTTGTTTAAACCAATAATGTGGAGAACTTACTCCTTTCAAATGAGATGAAAAGATTTGAGTATATTTAGCAAAACATGTGTTCTTAAAATCTCTGATTTTTGTCTTGCTGGAGGAACCTGTGTTGAACAAACTTTCACTTTGTGTCTTTATCATAGCTTATTATTGCCTAGCATGTGCTCCCTTATGTGGATCTGCAACTAAGTGTATTCCTAAACTCCCTATGAGACTTTCTAATGCCAAGATACAGCACAACAGCAGAATGATTACTTCCATATGAAACTAATCTCATAGAAATAAGATACTTAGAGTCTGCTTCCAAACTTCATGCCAAGACGGAGGCATAGGTAAATATGCTTTGCTTCCTTGCACAACAACAATTTTAAAAACAAAAAACAACCAGGGTGACCAGAAAATCAAACTGTATGGAAGTCCAACAACCAAGGAGTTAAAGAAGAAACATTCATCCAGACTGGTAGGAGGGGTGTAAACAGGCAGCCAGGGTGGAGAGGATGTGCAACAAGGCAACAGACCAAGCTGGGCACGGCAGCAGCTGGAGGACTAGGTGGACCCACATTTGCGTGCAGATAAGCTGGGAGGAACAACTGGAGGCCAAGACAGACAACACAGCTCAGGGTTTCAGTGAGGGGATATAAAGCCTCAAAACCTCTGACTGTAAAAATCTGTGGGGGTTGTGGTGGCAGGAGAAACTCCCAACCTCACAGGAGAGTTCAGTTCATTGGAGAGACCCATAAAGTCCTAGAACGTACACAAGCTCACCCACCTGGGAATCAGCACCAGAAGGGCCCAATTTGCTTGTGGGTATCAGGGGAGTGACTGAAAGAAGCATTGTTCCCTCTCTGACACATAGCCCACATACAGCACCACAATGCAGTGACATGGGTTGCCCCACCCTGGCAAATACCTAAGGCTCCACCCCTTACAACATAACAGGCACACTGAGACAAAGAAATATAGCCCAAATGAAGGAACATATCCAAACACCAGAAAAAATACAACTAAGTGATGGAGAGATAGCCAACCTATCAGATGCACAGTTCAAAACACTGGTAATCAGGATGCTCACAGAAATGAGTGAGTATGGATGCAAAATAGAGGGAGAATTGAAGGCTATGCAAAGTGAAATAAAGAAAAATATAAAGAGAACCAATAGTGAAGGGATGGAAACTGGGACTCAGATCAACAATTTGGAACAAAAGGAAGAAATAAACATTCAATGAGAGCAGAAGGAAGAAACAAAAATTCAAAAAAAAAAATGAGGAGAGGCTTAGACACCTCCAGGACAACTTTAAACGTTCCAACATCTGAATCATGGGGGTGCCAGAAGGAGAAGAGAAAGAGCAAGAAATTGAAAACTGATTAGAAAGCATAATGAAGGAGAACTTCCCCAATCTGGTGAAGGAAATAGACGTCCAGGAAGTCCAGGAAGCTCAGAGAGTCCCAAGAAGTTGAATCTAAGGGAGCACACACCAAGGCACATCAGAATTATATTATGCAAGATGAGATATAAGGAGAGAATCCTAAAAGCAGCAAGAGGAAAGGAGACGGATACCTACAAAGGAGTTCCCATAAGACTATCAGCTGATTTCTCAAAAGAAACCTTGCAGGCAAGAAGGGGCTGGGAAGAAGTATTCAAAGTCATGAAAGGCAAGGATTTCCATCCAAGACTACTCTATCCAGCAAAGTTTTCATTTAGAATGGAAGGGCAGATAAAGTGCCTCCCAGATAAGGTCAAGTTCAAGGAGTTCATCATTCCCAAGCCATTATTAAATGAAATGTTAAAGTGACCTATCTAAGAAAAAGAAGATCCAAACTATGAACAGTTAAATGGCAACAAATTCACAACTATCAACAACTGAACCTAAAAACAAAAACAAACTAAGCAAACAACTAGAACAGGAACAGATTCACAGAAATGGAGATCACATGGAGGGTTATCAGTGAGGTGGGGTGGGGGGAGAATGGGTAAAAGGTGCAGGGAATAAGAAGCATAATTTGTAGGTACAAAGTAGACAAGGGGAGGTTAAGAATAGTATAGGAAATGTAAAAGCCAAAGAACTTACCTGTCAACCCATGGACGTGAACTGTGGGGGAATGATGGAGAGTGGTGAGATGCAGGGAGGAGGGGCATAAAGGGGAGAAAAAAAGGGACAATTGTAATAGCATGATCAATAAGACATACTTAAAAATAAATTAAAAAAAAAGAAATAGTTACCACTAATAGTAGGGAATGATAGGGAAACTCAACAATTAGAAATTTTTATTTTTTATTGATTTTTTAAAGTATGTATGTATGTATGCATGTATTTATTTTAGAGAGAGAAAAAGAGAGGGAGGAAGAGAGGGAGAGAAATATCAATGTGAAAAAGAAATATCAATCAGTTACTTCTTGTATGGACCCCAACTGGGCGTTGGGCCTGAAACCCAGGTATGTACCCTACCCGAGTATCAAACTGGTGATCTATTGCTTTGCAGAATGATTCCCAGCCAACTGAGCCACACTAGTCAGGGCAAGAGTTAGAAATTTTTAGTTTTAAGTTATAGTTAATAGATTTAGTGATTAATGCATGTAGAAAGCTGTTGTTGCAGGAACTGGAATGTATTACTGGACCTACCCTGACTCCATACACCCGCAAGTAATTCCACCTTTGTGTCCCAAGACGACTGACAGCCATCAAGATGGTATCTGAGCCATTATGTTCCAGGGAGGAACTTCCGATAACCAGGAAGCTGATAAAAAATGCTGGGATGCTAGGAAATTTGCTGGACTGCAACTTTTATCTGACTGACCTTTGCCGCTGAATTCCAAACTCCTTACCTATTTTTCCCCTGAATTCCAAACCCTTTACCTCCACTTCTTTTCTCTTTAAAATTAAGCTCGGCTTGAGAAGAAATGTTGAGATGGCTTTTTGAGGGACATACCCTGTCTTCTTGGGTCACCAGCCATCTGAATAAAGTGACCATAAGAATTCAATCCTTGTCTCTACTTATTGGTTCTGGTAGTGACAGGCAGCACGAATGCAGACTTCATTCCAGTTCCACTCAGAGCTTTTTTAAAAATCATAAATGATTATTAAACTTGATAAAATACTTCTGGTACTTATTGAGATAAGTATATGATTTTTCTTCTTTATTCTGTAATTGTGGTTAACTATATTGATTTAATTTTATAAAAATTTTTATTTATTTATTTCTAGAAGAAGGAAAGGGAGGGACAAAAAAAGGGAGAGAAACATCTACATGTGAGAGAAAGATCCATCAGCTGCCTCTCGCACCTGCCCAACTGGGGGAACCAGGCCCTCAACACAGGCATCTGTCCTCACCAGGAATCAAACTGGCAACCTTTCACTTTGCAGGATGATGCCCAACCAACCAGCCTACACCAGTCAGGGCTATGTTGATTTAATTTTTGGATAGTAAGTTTATCTTGTATTCCTGGAATAATACAATTGATCATATTATGCTTTTAACATATAACTGGATTCAGTATATAACATTTTATTTTGAATTTTTGCATCTGTGATAATGAGAAAGGTTTGCTTTTAACTTTTCTTATAATATCTTTTTTAGTTGTAGTATCAAGATTACACTAACCTCATTAAATTGGTAATAGACTTGGTAAGTATTCCTATTTTTTTAGTTCTTTGGAAGAGTTAATATAAGATTGTGTAGTCGTATCCTAGGGCTGACCTAACAGAGTAACACTTGTGTAGTTAAAAAAAAAACAAAAACAGAAATGTATTCTTTAACAGTTGAGGAAACTAGAAGTCCAAAATCAAGGTGTCGGCAGGGTTAGCTCCTTTTGAAAGATCTGAGGGAGCATTTGTCCCATTCGTCTTGTGACAGTTAATTATATGTGTTAACTTGACTGGGCCACAAGGTGCCCAGATTAAACATTATCTCTGGGGGTGCGTGTGAGTATGTTTCTGGATGAGATCAGTGTTTGAACTGGTGGACTCAGTAAAGTAGATTGCCCTCCCCGGTGTGGGTGGGCATGATCCAGTCCACTGAGGGCTTGAATAGAACAAAAAATGGAGGGAGAATTCATTCCCTTCAGCCTTCTTGAGCTGGGACATCAATCTTCCGCCCTTGGACTGGGGTTTCCACTATCAGCTCCCCTGGCTCTTAGGCCTGCAGACTTGCATTGGAATTACACCACAAGCTTCCCTGGGTCTCCAACTTTTTCTCTAGAGAACTGTGACTAAACTACTTACTTCTCACCTCTCTCCTGGCTTCTAGTGATGACCAGGAGTCCTTGGTGTTCCTTGGCCTGTGGGCACATCATTCCAATCTCTGCCTCCATCTTCACATGGCATTCTCTGGGTCTGTGTCATCATGTGGCTGTCTTCTTATAAAAATTCAAGTCATGTTCACTTAGGGGCCCATCCTACTCCAGCATGACCTCATCTATAACAAATTATACTTGCAATGATCCTATTTTCCAACAAGGTCACATTCTGAGAAGCTGGGGAGACACAATTCAACTTGTAGCATATTGTTATTTTTTTTCTTAAAAGTTTGAGAGAGTCAGTTAAATCATATGGGCTTGTAGTTTGTAGTGTGGGAAGATTTTAAACGATAAGTTCCATTTCTTTAGTAGTGTTCAGATTTTTTAGATTTTATATCAGTTCTGGTAAGTTGAGCTTTTAAAGGACTTTTTTCCATTCATTTAAATTTTCAAGTTTATTAGATTAGCTGTTCATAATATTCTTTTGCATTTTAAATGTTAATATGTTTAACATCTGATGTTCCTTTTTCATTACTATACTATAAATTCTCTTTTTAAAAATATATTGCCTAATTTCCAAGCCCTGGCTGGCGTAGCTCAGTGGATGGAGCTCGGGCTTGAACCAAAGCATCGCAGGATCGATTCCCAGTCAGGGCACATGCCTGGGTTGCAGGCCATGGCCCCCAGCAACCGCACATTGATGTCTCTCTCTCTCTCTGTCTCTTTCTCCCTCCCTTCCCTCTCTAAAAGTAAAAATAAATAAAATCTTAAAAAAATATATATATATATAGCCTAATATCCAAACACTCAGTTTTTCTAATTATTTTCCTTTTTAAAAATTATTTTTATCAGCTGATTTCTCAAAAGAGACTTTACAGGCAAGAAGGGGCTGGAAAGAAGTATTCCAAGTCATGAAAGGCAAGGACCTACATCCAAGATTGCTCTATCCAGCAAAGCTTTCATTTAGAATGGAAGGGCAGATAAAGTGCTTCTCAGATAAGGTCAAGTTAAAGGAGTTCATCATCACCAAGCCCTTATTGTATGAAATGTTAAAGGGACTTATCTAAGAAGATTAAAAAAAACATGTATAATAAAATGACAGCAAGCTCACAATTATTAACAACCACACCTAAAACAAAACCAAAAGAAACTAAGCAAACAACTAGAACAGGAACAGAACCACAGAAATGGAGATCACATGGAGGGTTAGCAACAGGGGAGTGGGAGGGGGAGAGAGGGGGAAAAGGTACAGAGAATACGTAGCATAGATGGTAGGTAGAAAATAGACAGGAGGAAGGCAAGAATAGTATGGGAAATGTAGAAGCTAAAAAACTTATGACACATGGACATGAACTAAGGGGGGGAATGTGGGTGGAGGGGAGTGAAGGGGGGAAATGGGATAACTGTAATAACATAATCAATATAATAAAAAATACAAAAAAAAGCAAATAATAAAAAATAGTCAATGGAAAAGTCAATGATCAATGCTTTAATAAAAAATCAATAAAGCTAATAGTAATAAAAATTAAAATAATAATTAAAAAATTATTTTTAGCTTATCTCCACTGGGGTCAAAGACCATACTCTATGTGGCAATTCTTTGAAATTTACACGTGTACATAAAAAGCATGCAGCTTCTGGAGTTGTCAATCCAATATTTTGTATATATATCAAGTCTGTGACTTGCATCACTCAATTCTTCTGTATCCTCTTTGATTTTTTTGTGGTTTGTTCTATCAGCCACAGAAAGACGTATGTTAAAATGACCAGCTATGTTTGTAGTTTTGTTTATTTCTCCATTTAGTTCTGTGTTTCTCTGTATATATTTTGAAACTATGTTACTAGGTAAATTCAAGTTTTCCGTTGTTATATTTTCCTTTTTATAATTATAAAATGTATCCTGTCTCTGTAATACTCTTTTTTTAAAGCCTACTCTGCCTACTGTTAGTACCGCCAGCTTTTAGGTTCCTGCTTCTGTGCTTACCTTCTTTCATCCTTTTACTCCAACTCACTGTACCCTCACTTTACATGTGTACTTTTATAAGCAGCCTATAGTTGCTTTCTGAATTATTATTATTTAAAAACTTTTTTATTGACTGATTTTTAGAAAGAAAGGAAGGAAGAGAGAGAGAAAGACCAAAGCACCCATCGATTTGCTGTTTCACTTATTTATGCATTCATCGATTGCTTCTAGTACGTGCCCTGGGCCAGAGATGGAGCCTGCAGACTTGGCGTCTGAGGATGGCACTGTAACCAGCGGAACTACCCAGCCAGGGCCTATCGTTGCTTTTTAAAAATACAACCTAAGACTCTTATCTTTACATTTGGAGTATTTCGATAGTATACATTTCATATAATTAGTGATACATTTGATTTTAATTTATCATCATAATGTTTTTATTTGTCTCATTTGTTCTTCAGTTTTTTTCCTGTCTTGCTCATTAGTTTGTTAGCAACACGCTCTCTAATTTTGTTCGGCGTGTGTTATCCTAGAGATGGCACCATGCATCCTTGACTTAGCAGAGAATACCTTAAGTTAGTCTTCTTGCCACTTCTCAGATAACCCTGGTGCAGATTACTTTCCTTATCCCTCCTCTGCCTTTTGTGCTACTCCTGTGCTGTATTTTAATTCTACATATTTTTAAACCACAAAGAAATATATTATTGTTTGAAACAATGTTTACATTTACCCATGTATTTACCTATTCTGATGTCCTTCATTATTTCCCCTTTACCAGGCGCTTTCTCAGAATCATTCTCCTGCCTGAATAAATCCCTTTAAGCCCTGGTCGAGTAGGTCAGTAGGTTAGAGCATCCTCCCAATTCACCAAGGTTGCAGGTTCCATCCCCAGTCAGGGCACAGGCAAGAATCAACCAATGTATGCATAAAAACGTGGAACAACGAATCAATATTTCTCTTTCTCTCTCTCCAAAAAGATAAAAAAAATTAAAGGATCTTAAAAAAATTCCCTTTCATGTTTCTTCCAAAGGATATCTACTAGCAATAAATTCTAATAGTCTTGTTTATCTGTGGTTGCCTGGATTTTGCTTTCATCTTCATTTCAGTGCCTCCGTTTTCACGGGGGCGGCGGGGGCGGGGGGGGAGTGATGTTCCAGGTTGGCAGTCACGTTTCTCAGTACTTATAGATGCCATTCCATATCTCCCTTGAAACGGTAGCTGTTATTCATTCTGTGAGTCTTTTTATCTGGTTGTTTCAAGATTTTCTTTTTGCCTTTAAATTTCAGCAGTTTGCCAAGTGTCTGGTTATGTTTTTGGTTTTTGTTTGCTTGTTTTTTTCTTTCTTCCTGGCATTTGTTGAGCACCCTAAATCATCCGTGTCTTAATGTCTTCAATAAATGTTGAAAAATTCCCAAAGGAATCTCTTCAAATATTACTTTTGCCCCATTTTATCTCTCTTTTTCTGGACTCTAATTAAATGCGAGTTAGACTTTTTCACTGGGTTCAAATGTCTCTTGTCCACTTTTTTGGTTTTTCATTCTTTTTCTCTGTGCTTCTACCTGAGATATTTTCTACTGACTGATTGTGGTAGGCAGAATTTTAGTACGGCTCCCAGGAACTTTGTCTTCTAGGGTTACTCCTGTGATTATGTTACCTTAAATACGAGGTAAGTCTGGAAAAGCCCCAGCCATTGTTAATATAACAAGAATGGTTTGCCCTATATCGACGTAAGCTGGCAGCCAAGGAGAGTGGACTGGAAAGTGCATGTGTGAACAATGACGACTTCACTGTACTAGTCAGTGGGGGTGGTAGACACCATTGAGTGAGCATGTGCACTGTGTGGCTGTCACATTCAAAGTGACTGAGTGAGTGGAGCAACGAATCTGCATCAAATTGTGTGTTAAACTTGAGCATTGCTCTGCGCAAACCATTCAGATGATTCAGAAGGCAACTATGGGCAACTGGTGATTGCAGCTTCATCATTACAACACATGCATCATGTTTTGTGCAGAGTTTTTTGGTGAAACAACAAATCATCCAAGTGACTCAGCCTCCCTACAGCCCAGATTTGGTGCCCTGTGACTTCTGGCTTTTCCCAAAATTAAAATCACCTTTGAAAGGGAAGAGATTTCAGACTGTCGATGAGATTCAGGAAAATACGATGAGGCAGCTGATGGCAATTCCAGCAAAGGATTTTACAGAGTGTTTTGAATAGTGGAAGAGACACTGAGAAAATTGTGTGAAGTTCCAAGGTGCCTATTTTGAAGGGCACTGAGGCATCATTGTCCTGTGTATCATGTTTCTTGTATTCTGTATCTTCTTCAGTAAATGTCTCTATTTTTCATATTACATGGCTGGGTACCTTCTGAACAGACCTTGTATGTGTAGACATATGTTTTCAACTCTTGTAGATATATGAGTATTCCTAGAACTGGAATTGCTGTGTCATATGGTAACTGTTTAACTATTTGATGAACTGCCAGATGGTTTTCCAAAGCAGGTATACCATTTTACATCGCCATCAGCAGTGTATGAGGCTTCCAGTTTCTTTCCATCCTCACCACCTGTTATTATCTTCCTTTTAGACATCCTCCTGGTGTGAAGTGGTATCTCATTGTGGTTTAGACTTGGCTGTCTCCGATAAGCAGTAATGTTAAACAACTTCTCATGGGCTTATTGACCATTTCTTTATCTGTTTTGGAGAAATGTCTATTCAGATCCTTTGCTAATTTTAAAGTTGTGCTATTTATTCTTTTATTAGTGATTTATAATTGTTCTTTATATATGCTAGATATAAGGCAATTATCAGGACAATGATTTGTAAAAATTTCTTCCCATTCTGTGAGTTATCTTTTCACTTTCTTAATGGTGTACTTTAACACTCAAAAAAACTCTTAATTTTGGTGGTGACTAATTTGTTAACTTTTTATTTTTCTGCTTGTATTTATGGCATTATATCAAGTGCAAATTTCTGTGAGAATGCAGACCTCACTTCTCCTTTCAACTTCTGGCAACACAGGAAGTTTTTAAAGCAGCTCAATAGAACTTGGGATTTAAAACAGTATTCATTGTCATCAAGGTAACTTCACTGCAATGTAAGTTTCACATGTAAGGGCTTTTTTGCCTTCAAATTATGGGTTAATTTATTTAATAGCATTATCAAGACTGCAGCAAAAGGTATTTTTCAATGTGATTTACTGTTTGATGACACTTGAGGGCAGTAGTTCTTGTTTTAAAAAATTTGTCTCAGTCTTAAGCTCAAAAAAATCACAATAAAATTTTACTAGTTCTAAGCCATTAAGCTGCTGTGTGGTAGGGCAAATCAGGATATTCAGCTTCTATTTCTAACAAAAACTCACAAAATTGATAATAGTTAAATCCACAGGGCAAATATAGTTTACCATTAATACTACTGGTTCAGTAACAAGTAACAGATTCAAGTATTTTCTGCAAAGTACTTGCTGGTGAATAATATAATGAACACCACGGGCTATAAACACCTTGCTTTGGCCCTGCCCGCTGTGACTCCGTTTGCTGGGAGCCATCCTGCAAAGCACACCTAAAGGTCACCTATTAGATTTCCACTTGGGGTGAGAGGCTACTGATTGATGTGACCACATCGATGTTTCTCTCCCTGTCTTTCTTCCTCTCTTCCCCACTCTCTAAAAATGAATAAATAAAAGATTTTTTTTAAAACTTGCTTTGTAAATTTGTCCAGGAAGTCTTTTTCTGTCACAGACATTTTTACCTCTATTAGTTGTAATACATCTTAGCAGATTCCACTTCAGTTTACACCTAATGAGTGTTTTCTCAACTTCTTTGAAAATATTCTCACTTGTAGCTGCTTCACACAGACTGTTCCTGAAGGTTACTCTTTAGTCACTTCAAATTTGTCACTGACTCTGTAAATAAATGATGATTGAATAGTATTGTCAATATATGTCTGTTCATCAAGAGCCAAGGAAAACTTCTTGAAACCATTTGTCTTGGTTTCTAATCGACTAACGATGTTTCTCCCAGTGTCCTCGACTCTTTAAACAATACTAGAAGGCTAATAGTCATACACCAGCTTATTTTCTCTAGACACATCTTTTTCTGCTACTGCAATCAAATGCAATGTAATGAACTCACCATTTGTAAATAGCTTTCTTTGCTTGACTAATAAATTAGCCTCTAGGAAAATTATTTTGTAAAGAAATTTTTGTGTGAAAAAATATTGTTTTCAATTTTCTAATTTTTCTGACTTTCATCTCAGTTGGAAAAATTGTGATGAGTGCTTAATCTTTAAATATCGATATATATTTTTATTTTATTTTTTAAAGATTTTATTTATTTATACTTAGAGAGAGAGGAAGGGAGGGAGAGAAATATCAATGTGTGGTTGCCTCTCATGTGGCCCCCACTGTGGACCTGGCCCGCAATCCAGGCATGTGCCCTGACTGGGAATCAAACCGGCAACCCTTTGGTTCTCAGCCCACACTCAATCCACTGAATTACACCAGCCAAGGTTGATATATATTATTTTAGTATAGCTGTTGTTGCATAACAAACAAAATGCTTTACCATCTACTTTGGTAATAAAATAATCCACGTCCACTATGCCTTAAAAGCACAACATTTATAGCCCACTTTTCTTGTTCTGACCTGATGGGTATGCATCTGACAACAGAAGAAATAAAATAAAATGTCATGATATAGTAATATACAGTATATGGCACTTGAAACACCTATCACTACAATCTATAGTGCAGTGAGCAGAGGTATAACACAGCATATACAGTCTTTGCTGCATCTTCTAAACTCTGACATTATTGTATTAAAGCAGCCATAAGCAATATGTAAACTAATGAGTGTGGCAATCTTCCAATAAAACTTTATTTATCAACACTGAAATTTGCATTTTATATAATTTCATACAATAAACTATTATCCTTCTTTGATTTGCAGGGAACCATTTTTAAATGTAAAAAACAGCCCTGACTGGTGTAGCTTAGTGGATTGAGGGCAGGCCTGTGAACCAAAGGGTCATCGGTTCAATCCCTACTTGGGGCACATGCCTGTGTTCCAGGCCAGGTCCCCAGTAGGGGGTGTGTGAAAGGCTACCAATCAATGTATCTCTCAAACACTGATATTTCTCTCCCTCTCTTTCTCCTTCCCTTCCCCTCTCTAAAAGTAAATATATAAAATCTTTAAAAAAATGTAAAAAACATTCTTAGCTCACAGGCCCTACAGATAGGCAGATGGCTCCCGTTTGCCTGCTCCAGACAGCTGCTGCTTATTGAGCCACTATGCCTGATGTTGCAAGTCACTAATGTTTGGTGGGAATAAAAGAGCAGTAAACACGAATTCACTTCAGTGCACTTCCCTTCCCTTTGGTACCTTGACTGCTTAAATCCTGGCTGATTTGATCAATTCTAATGCCCTTCAGATTAGCTGGGTGCTGTTGTTTTATTTGGGTCTTTTACCCATAGCTGTTCTTGGTAGAAGGGTCAGTCTGCCTCCATACCCCATTAGAATAGAAAACAAAGTCTATGTATGCTCATTTTAATGTTGCTGTCACCATCATGACATATTGCCCTAATGTATTAGCATCACACTACGTGAATGCACATGATATTTTAAAAAACAATTCCTTACTTGGGGACATTGAAATCATTTCTAGCTTTTCACTGTGATGGAGACACATCTATAGGTTTCCTTGTGTGCCTGGTCATTTCCTAGTAGAAAATCCTGGAAGTGCATAGATGAATCAAAGATTCACACTTTGAGAGGTTTTTCATAGGGATTGCCAAACGTTCCTTCAGAAATTTTACGCAATAGCATGCCCAGAAGCTTCTTTTTGTCAGCACAGGGGCAATGCTAGGTGTCACTGTTTGCCGCTACCTTTGCCAATCTGATAGATGGAAAAATAGTATGTCTGTGCTGTTTCAATTTGCATTTCTTCAAGGTTGGTAGGTGTGGTGAACTGATAATGGCTCACTCCAAAGGTATGTCCTTGCACTAATCCCCAGAACCAGTGAATGTTACCTCATAAATGTCAACACATGGTTGTTGGTGCAAATTCATTGCCAACAGGAATCCCCAAGTTGTGGTGCACTGAAAAAGGGATCTTAACTCAGTCCAAAAAATTCAGTAGTGATACAGCAAGCTGTGAGATCAGCACAGTTGTGGAACAGCACAGTAGTGTTAGAGCTCACTTATGAAGCAGCCCTATTGTGAAACAGCAAGGCTATGAAGTGGCCCTGAGGCAAGGTGGTCCTGGGAAGAGGTGACCCTGGGTCAAGATGATTCTGCCTCTACTCTGCTCTGCTCCAGCAAAACGGCTTTGGTGTTTCAGCTCCAGCCAGGAAGGTAACCTTTGGTGGAGAGAGAAAGTGTGCTCCCCACATCACAGGGGAGCTGACTTATATAGGCAGAGATCCCTGTCCTTGATCCCTGATTGGTTTTCCTTATGCAAATGAGACTCCAAAGCTTTGAAGCTTGATTGGTCAAAAGGCACTGTCTTGACTTATTAGAATAGAGCTGCTCTAATTGATCTGTGAACATGTTGATAGGGCTATAATGCACAGTTCCAGTTGGAAGGGGAAAGTCTCAGTCGTATTGGTTGAAATAGAATTCCAGGAACTCCTTTATAAGAGCTGGCTCAGCTTGCAGAAACAGTGTGGGAAGGCATTTCAGTGCAGGAGACAGGCAGCTGAGGGCAGGCTTCTTCTTGAAGTACAGTACATATGACAGACTCCTGTGTAGAAATGGCTGCTACCTTCTGTTTTTAAAATTTGAACCCAGTTAGCCACCAGGAGTCCTTCTTGGTAGCTATCTTCTTTCTCGGGGTCTACAGAAGGAAAAGGGGGCTTTGCAGATGTGATTAAGTTAAGGCTCTTGAGTGGGGAGATTATCCAAGATTATCTGGGTGGGCCCTAAATGACAGTGCAAGTGCCCTTCCTTAGAGAAGAAAGCAGAGAGATTTCATAGACAAAGGAGACCGCAATGTGACCACCAAGGCAGAAATTGGAGTGGTGAGATCTCAAGGAATGTTGGCAGCCACCAGAAACTGGAAGAGACGAGGAATATACTCTCCCTAGAGCCTAAGGAGGGAATATGGCCCAGCCAACGCCTTGATTTTGATTTAGTGAAACTCACTTCGGACTTTTGGCCTCCACAACAGTAAGAGAATACATTCCTGGTGTTTTAAACCATCAAGTTTGCAGTGACTTGTTAGAACAACAATGGGAAGCTAATACAATAGACTTTTCATATGTTTAATGGAACACAGGAAAAGCCTTTTGAATTTTAAAAATTAATTTTTTTTAGAAACTTGACTTCAGGGTTGTCATTTCTTAAAATTATATTTTATTGATTATACTAGGACAGTTGTCCCAATTTTCCTTTTTTTGCTCCCCTCCACCCAGCACCTCTCACTCCCTCAGGCAATTCCCACACCATTGTTCACGTCCGTGGGTCATATGTGTAAGTTCTTTGGATACTCCATTTCCTACACCATACTTTACATCCCCATGGCTATTCTGTAAACTACCATTTTGTACTTCTTTTTTTAATATTTTATTTATTTATTTTGAGAGAGGGAAGGAGGGAAAGAGAGAGAGAGAGAGAAACATCAATGTGCGGTTGCTGGGGGCCGTGGCCTGCAACCCAGGCATGTGTCCTGACTGGGAATTGAACCTGCGATGCTTTGATTCGCAGCCCTCGCTCAATCCACTGAGCTACGCCAGCCAGGGCCATTTTGTACTTCTTAATCCCCTCACCTCTTCACCCATTTTCACACATCCCCCTCCCATCCAGCAACCATCAAAAAGCCCTCCGTATCCATGATTCTGTCTCTGTGTTTCTTGTTTGCTTAGTTTTGTTTTTTAGATTCAATTTTTGATAGATATGTATTTATTGCCATTTTATTGTTTATAGTTTTGATCTTCTTTTTCTTAAATAAGTCCTTTACAACATTTCATACAATAATAGTTTGGTGATGATGAACTCCTTTAGTTTTTTCTTGTCTGGGAAGCTCTTTGTCTGCCCTTTGATTCTAAATGACAGCTTTGCTGGGTAGAGAAATCTTGGCTGTAGGTCCCTGCTTTTCATGACTTTGAATGTTTCTTCCCGATCCTTGTAGCCTCCAAAATTTATTTTGAGAAATCAGCTGACCGTCTTATGGGAACTCCTTTGTGGGTAACTAACTGCTTGTCTCTTGCTGCTTTTAAGATTCTCTATCTTTAACCTTTGGCATTTTAATTATGATGTGTCTTGGAGTGGGCCTCTTTGCATCCATCTTGTTTGGGACTCTCTGTGCTTCCTGGACTTGAATGTCTCTTTCCTTCACCAAATTAAGGAAGTTTTCTTTGACAATTTTTTCAGATAGATTTCCAATTTCTTGCTTTTCTTTTTCTCCTTCTGGCACCCCTATGATGAGAATGTTGGTACATTTGAGTTGTCCCAGAGGCTCCTTACACTATCCTCATTTTTTTTATTCTTTTTTTCTTCTCATTGTTCTGACTGGTTATTTTTTGCTTCCTTACGTTCCAAAGCATTGATTTGATTCTCATCTTTATCCACTCTACTGCTGTTTCCCTATAAATTGTTCCTTATTTCAATTAGTGTATCCTTCATTTCTGACTGGATCTATTTTGTGCTGCTGAGGTCCTCACTAAGTTCCATGAGCATCTTTATAACCAGTGTTTTGCATTCTGCATCTTATAGATTACTTTTCTCCATTTTGTTTAGTTCTTTTTCTGGAATTTTAATCTGTTCTTTCATGTTTCTTTGTCTCCTCATTTTGGCAGCCTCCCTGTGCTTGTTTCTATGTATTAGGTAAAGCGGCTACAACTCTCTCTCTCGGTAGTATGGCTTAATGTAGTAGGTGTCCTATAGGGTCTAGTGGCACAGCCTTCCTTATCACCCAACCTGAAGGTGCACCTTCATGTGGGCTGACTCCCTCCTCCTCTTGTAGTTGAGCCTTGATTTCTGTTGGCAGGTCAATGGGAGGGATTTTACCCAGGCAAGTCAGCTGTAAGGACTGGCTGTGACCACTGACCACCAACAACCACCTCTGTGGAGGATCAGCTGTGCAGGGACAGGGTGGTGGTGCTCTGATGTGGTCTGCAGCTATTCACCAGGTACACAAGCCCTGGGGTTTCTTGGGTGATGTTGGCCAAGGTCAGTCCCAACCTGTGTTTTGCCTGGGGTGATGGCTGCTACTTGTGCTGGGATTGGAGGTTCCCAGGCAAAGTCAAGCTGTGAACCTAGGCTGGCTACTGCTAGTGCCGGGCTTGAGGCCACTTAGCAAGAGGTATCGGGGCTGGGGTCTCACTGAGGCCGGCTGATGCTTGCTTTATAAAAAATCATAGAAGTGAAATATCGCACAAATAATGTGAACAGTATAATTAACTCTTTATGTGAAAGTAAATTCGAATGTATGTGTCTGTGTTTACACGAGTAGATGACTGCCTAGGGAAACGTCTGAGGGGATATATACCGAACTAGTAACAGGAGGGAGGTGAACTGGAGCGAGAAGTAGGAGGGGAAAAAGAAATTTTACTTTTTGCTTAAGATACTACTTGAGATACATTTCTATTGCTTGAAAAAGTTTTCTAAAACTGTATTCATGTGCTGTGTAAAAAACTAGATAAGGCATATCTTCTTATTGTACAATACAGAGGAAGCAGAAAACAAAACTGCCCCTCTCCTCTGACCTATCCCTTTCCCACAAAGATGGACACTAACTTGGTGTGCATCTTCTCAGACTTTTTCCCGTACAGAAACAAATATATCTTCGTAATTAAAAATAATAATGTAAGAGTGGGTGCCATATATACTGTCTTTCCTTAAAGGGTCTCTCCCAAACCATTCCAGGATCCATGTGCGCAGGGGCCTCATACTGTGGAGTAGTAAGAAAGCCCCAGAATTCCTTTTACAGACCTCCCTGCTGCTTTGAACTTTCTTGTATGTGTGACTTTGTCCACATGTAGAGAGATCGCTGTAGAAAACTCCTCTGCCACTTGTGTTTAAAATAGTTTCAGATATTTCCCATACTGCCTTCTAATCTGCCTTTCAAATTTATGTTCCCACCTATATAGTTCCCCACTATGGATGACACAAGATCCACTTTTTCCAACTGGCTGGAGAGGGATGTTATTTTAATGTAGCAGGCATTTCTTTAAGTATGAGGCTGGGTGGGCATTTTTCATATGCGTATTGGCTACCGAGGCAGCTTTGTGAATGGCTTCAGAGATCACCGGCAGAGAATTTTCCTTTCAAAGAACCAAATCCGAATCCTTTCTGAACTCAAGACCATGCGTTACTTGATTAAGGACCTAGTGCAGAACGATGGGGTGAAAGTGGTCTTTGGGTTCAGGTGACTCTGGACACCTGAACAAGGTGAAAAACCTGTACTAGGGCAAGGTGCACGGTGAAACCCCACAGGAAAGAGGAGGGGAAGGCTGTCCTGTGCATTCCGGAGTGCCATAAAATTTCCTCATCCTCCGTTCTGTGCATCCATCGAGGGTGACCAGGCCAGGTGGTATCTTGCGCTGGGAACTCCAAGCAGTGAGTGTCGCCAGCGGGTTTGTGTGTCCCAAGCTTTCCCACAGGGGGCAGTGCCGCCCGTCAGCGCGCCGCTACAGTGGGAGGAGGTGTGGAATCTGTGCGGAGTTCTGGGGGTTATTTGGAAGAAAGTTAAGGGGCTGCCTAGGGGTAGGGGCGGGACTCCAGCGGTTCTCGGGCGGGTGGGGGAGGGTTGCTGGGGGTGCGAAGGTGGGGCGCCAGGGAGGGGGACCAGGGAGAGTCGGGGTGAGGGCGGGGCGCCCAGCGGGGAGGCGCAGCCCCCGGAAGGTGTGAGCGAGCGGTGTGCGAGTGTGAATGCCAGTGTGTGTGCGCGCCGGAGCTGGCGGGGTTCCGCGCGCCGCGCGGGTGTCAGCTTGCAGCCCGGCTCCTCCCTCTGGCCCCCCTGCCCAGCCCCGGCGGGCCCTCCTTCCTGCCCCGCTCGCCCCTCCCCGGCGGGCCAAGCGCTGGGACGCCCCGGCGAAGCAGGCGGCGGCGGCGAGTTGGGGAGCCCTGGGCTCGGTGCTGCCGGAGGGGCCCGAGCCGAGCCGCCCCCGCTCGGCCCGGCCGCGCCGGCCCCGCTTCCCGCCGGACCACGCCCTGTCAAACTTTGTTGCGGCGGCCGCTGCGGCGGCGAGCGGAGCAGCCGGGCGAGCGGGAGGGAGGGGCGCTGGGCCGGGCCGGGCCGGGCGCGGGCGGCGCGGGGCTCCGAGAGCGGCGGCCCCGGCCCGCGGCCCCACCATGCCCCAGCTCGGCGGCGGCGGCTCGGGTGCCGGGACGGCCGGCGGAGGGGACGACCTCGGGGCGAACGACGAGCTGATCCCCTTCCAGGACGAAGGAGGCGAGGAGCAGGAGCCGAGCAGCGACAGCGCTTCGGCGCAGCGGGACCTGGACGAGGTCAAGTCGTCCCTGGTCAACGAGTCTGAGAACCAGAGCAGCAGCTCAGACTCGGAGGTAAGGTGGTTCCGGCGGCCGACCCCAGGGACCCCGGCTCGGCTCCCGCTCACCCGCCCTCGTCTTTGTGTCTCCTCTGCAGGCGGAGAGGCGCCCGCAGTCCTCTCGGGACGCGTTCCCGAAGCCGCGGGACTATTTCGCCGAAGGTAGGTGCTGGCCCAGGCAGTCCCCATTCCCGGGCCTCGCGGTGCCCTGAGCCTCAGTTCAGGCAGTTCCCGGTTCTCCGCGCTCCTGTAGCCGTGCCCCTGCTCTCCGCCCCTCTAGGCGGCAGCGGTCCTGGGGCGCGCGTGGGGGCGCTCGGGTCCCCTGTCCCCGTCCAGGGGCCCATGCCGTGGCGTTGTCGTGGGGGCCCGGCCTCACCCCTCCTTGATCTTGCCCACAGTGAGAAGGCCCCAGGACGGTGCGTTCTTTAAGGGTCCCCCATACCCTGGATACCCGTTCCTGATGATCCCGGACCTGAGCAGCCCGTATCTCCCCAACGGACCCCTGTCTCCCGGAGGAGCGCGCACGGTGAGCGCCTGCCCTGCAGCGCCGGGGCCAATGGGAGGCCCGGCCGGCGGGATGCGCCCCCGGCTTGGCGACGAGGTGGGGGATGGGTTCGTCCGGGAGGATCCGGGGAAGAACTCCTTTGCGGAGTTGAACGACTCCGTGGTGGCTGAACATTAGGCTACTCTCGCCAGTGCCTGGATGAAAGTGAAATTCTTTTAAATTTCCCCCTTTTTTCTGGGGAGAGGCTTGGGAGTGCTCTTCTGGGGTCTTCCTTGACTTCCAAAATAATTTGCCTCCCGCTAAGGAAAAATTTGGATTTTTGCCGGCTTTGGGGTTGGGGGGTTGGGTGGGTCTCGTTTTCCTTCCTGGAAGTGGGTCAGTTTTCCCTGGCAGTTGGGCGATGGGCCCTGGGAGCTGGGTTGGCGACGTTGCCCCCCTCCCCCTCAGTTTCACAAGGCCGCTGCGAGTTGGTTTCTAAGAAACGCAGTGTTCGTGGCCGGTTATTCACACACAACTCTCCCCACCGTCAACCCTCGCACGGTGGCCTCAACTTTTCTGTGGAGCTCGAGATTTTAAACTCGAGGGCAACCCGCGCAGCATTCTTTAAGTTGAGGAACTTGGCTTCTTCCCCCGCTTTGTTGCCGACTTTTCTCATTTAAAGCGAGCACTGCGACACTTTAAACCTGTTAATGGGCGAGCATTGTGTGCTGCGCGCTGGCATTTAGAGCCGTGATTAAGCAAATTGACCCGGCCCCAGACGCCGTGCAAATGAGGGCGGATTCCTTCTCCTCGCTGGCTCTGAACTCCCGCCCGCCAAATCGCGGGGCTGACTAGGCTTTGTGTCCCCCGAGCCACCCACCCAGGGCCTCTCCCCAGGTGCTAGGTCCGATGAGCGCCTATCTACTACGTGCTGGTTGTTTATTGCGTGCTGCCCCTTGGGCGCCACGCACGGTAGTGGTTCCCTGCTTCCCGCCCAGCCTCCCCAGTGCCTGCCAGTTCTTTATTCAGTTGAGGGGCGAGAGGTGTTGGCGCTTCAGGACCAGGGCCAGACAAACTCATTTTGTGTTCAAGTTGTCCTTAAATAATGATGAAAATTAACGGGCTACCTGAGATCGGCCGGGTCTTAAATGGACAATCCCTGCCGTCACGGTCGGTGGAGAGCAGACACCTCTGCGGTGGGTTCAGTGGTGCGCTCTACTGGCCAATTGAGATGTGGGAGCGGAGGTGGGGGACTCTGACCAACTGAAAAGGGAGTGGGACCACACAGCCCTCACTGGTCAAGCAGGGAAAACCTGTGACTTTGGCCCTGCTTTGGAGCATCCCAGGAAGTCCTGAATATAATGTGGATATGGGCATCTCTGACTGTTACTCTTTCTTGTTTATATTCAAAGAAGAAAGGTATAAAAATTGAGCAGTACAAGCTATAACAACTTTGTTTAGGTTTTCACTGATTCCCTCACATGTCCCAGATGTAGCTCAGTTCCGAAAGTTTTGATAGAGTTCCTGCGATCTTGTGTGTAACAGGGTTATGCTACCAGAGTCTCATTTTCCCATTTCCCACTGGATGTCTGGAAAGGAGTCTGGAGGCATTAGCCTCTGTGGGGAGCACTGATCCAGGGCCTGGTGCAGATAAAGTCACTACACAAGTCCCAGATATGACCAATTATTTCCCTCCAGTGGGCTCTTCAACCTACCCATTTTTCATTAGGGTATTTGGAGTATTTCTCTTCGAATGGTGACTCTGACAACTGCTGCTGCCCAGGGAAGAAATCCAGTGGGACAGATACTCTGTGTCAGGCCCTGCCTTCCTTCTACCACCTTACATGTTCTTTTGCTTAAAAACTTCCAAGACCCGTTCTTGGTGATACTGAGGATGCCTGATTACTAAATCCAGGCCTGTGTGGAATTTTCAGAGCCTTCCTTAGGGAAGCTGACCTTTCCCCTCTGAGTGCCTGCTCACCTCTGCAGCTGTTCCCTGCCCTGGCCCATGTCGCCAACCCTGTTTCAAGCCTCCGAGGACACTCACCCTCTCTGTGTTGATGCTTCATAAGGGACTTAGTATGTCCTGGCCCACTCTCATACCTACATTCTGTCTCCCTGGTGATTTGTGGTTGCAGAAGTTCAATTCCTCCATTGTTTCTGTGCTCTTTAAATGCCTATCACTGTGTTAGGCCTGCCTACTTACAAAGTTCATTGATGTATGGGGACATTTTCTGCAGTTCAGTCAGCTCAATAGAACCTGCTCTTTGACCCTATCCTTGGGCATCATGGGCTGCAGCGAGAGCAAGTGAGGAAACCCTTAAGCACTTGTCTGGACTATATAAAGTTGAGGTGATGCTTTCTCTGGTTGATTATATTAATGTAGCTAGTAAGATTCTCACTGTAGGCAAACTATAGGCCCTCTGTTGGGGTCCCATCCTCTTAAAATGGATGTATGATATGGGGTGGAAGAAGGGGAGGGAGGTGGCTGAAGGGGGAGAGGGACATGCCTGGAAAATATAATATGGTCTCTCTTTTGGTGTCCAGGTCTGTGTTTCATCTCTAAATTTCACAGCCTTAGGTTTTGTTGCTCTAAGGCCTGTGAATGGTATAAAATTTGGTGACTTCAGTTCTCCATCGCTCTAACACTTTCTGGAAATACCAAGCCAGAAGTAAAAGGGGGGATTAGCTGGAGTGTTTTCAGGGTGTTAATTTACCCTGGGAATAACAAGCAACAGAGCTGCAACACCCTTACCACTGGTGTAACTCCTGCTGGGGTGCCTGGGGGCTGGGCAGTCCTGTCGACCGGCTGTCTCCTCCCCGGGCTTTACCTTTGCCCTCCACTCGGTTCGGCTGGGAAGTGACCTCTTCCTGAGGCTCTTTAGAGAAGACGTCCCCTTAACCCGGGGAGTGCGCCAAGCCTTGGAGCTGTGATTCTTTCCCATCTGGAGCCCTGGGGACCCTGCGGCCTGGGAAGAGAGGAATAACGGTCACAACCCATCTTTCACTTCTTCAAATGGTCATTCTGAAATGAAACATTCATTCCTGAAAAGGCTTCACACGTTTCCTAAACCACCTCAGCGCTGTTGACTAGAGTTTTGTTAGGAAAATGTAAGTCAGCACAGAAGAAAGTGGATGTCAAAAATAGTTTGACTAATAAGAGCCAAAAAGAAAATGTTGACTGTGGTTCAGTGAGCTAGCTACAAAGTGATGGAGGATAGTTTGACTGTGACCACAATGAGAGTGCTAATGACATTTTGGAAAAGCAAACCACTTCTAGGTAGATTGCTAGGAAAATTTATAGTTTTTGTGTCCAGTTTATAAATTTGAGAGCTTCTCTCACACAGTTCAAGCACCACTTTGCTCACACCTTTCTCAACTCCAGTTTCTGTATGAAATGGTTTTGTTCCCCAAACCTGTGTTTCTTTTTAAGTCCTTCCTATCCCACTGCTTTTCGTGGGTAGTCTTGTGGATATGCTGGGTGCTTCTGATTTCTTTCTAAACAAGGAATCCAAGCCGAGATCTTTGTGTGTGTTTAAAGCAGTTGTCTGTTTTTAGGAGTTGTACGTAAAAGCAAAGTCCAACCTTTTCTTATGGAAGATCAGGCTGCTTTTGGTAAAAATTCTTTTAAGCCATTTCACCTAAATATAACTTCTGTTCCATTTTTTTTTTCTAAATATAACCCAGGGTTTAATGAGGGCTTTCCACATGGAGCAAGCTTTTGCGAGGGCCCAGCCTGCGTTGTTGAAGTTTTGGCACTTGGATTGCTGGGGTGACAATTGGTGACAAACCCTGTGGAGGGACTCAGATCCTGTCAGTCTTTATTTGGATGGGTGGACCTGGCAGGGGATATCTGCTTGCTCGGTTATAATTTTAGAAAGTTAGAGGTTGGTCTCAGTCTTCATTGATCTCACTTCTAAGGATTCTTGAGAAAGTAGGCTAGCACACACTCTAACCTTCAACAGAGTATCCCAGGCTTTACAGTGATGTGCAAAGTTAACAAAAAAATTGTGCATAAGAAGGAATTTAAATAATTAACTCATTAGAAAAATCTATAATGCAAAGATCCTACTTATATTCTAACTTAGAGTCAACTTTTACTTGCTAAATTGGGGAACTTTAGATTGGCATCTTTAAGGTGTAACTCCTCAGCCTAAGGTGATGTTTATTGAGAACCCATCATGGGCAATGGCTAAGGGACTGTGGGAGACGGAATGCATTAGACCCAACTTTAAAAAATGAGTTAGGAGCCCTGGCTGATGTGGCTCAGTGGATTGAGTACCGCCCTGTGGAACAAAGGGTCACAGGTTAGATTCCCAGTCAGGGCACATGCCTGGGTTGCAGGCCAGGTCCCCAGTAGTGGGTGCATGGGAGGAACCTCACGTTGATGTTTCTCTTCTTCTCTTCTTCCCTTCCTCTGTCTAAAAATAAATAAATAGATAAAATCTTTAAGAAAATGACATGATTGTCTAGAAAAATACTCAAAGGTCTTGAAAAACAATGAGTTGGGAAGTAATGTTAGCACAAACCACTGTAATACGAAGTTGACATTAAGAGTCCATAAAGTCTAGA
The DNA here is from genome assembly GCA_004024845.1 of Tonatia bakeri. Taxonomy (NCBI): domain Eukaryota; kingdom Metazoa; phylum Chordata; class Mammalia; order Chiroptera; family Phyllostomidae; genus Tonatia; species Tonatia bakeri. Next base: position 31,877 of record PVIA01002379.1, on the reverse strand, counting down.
GAAGAATTTTGAGAATAAAGAGAATAGGAAGATTGTTTGGGGCCAGCCAAATCAAGGAAAACGGATAGAGGAAGTTGTTTAAGCTTGTCCCCAAAACCCATTCTTTAATTGAGTAATTCTTATTGATCGTTTAACCACAGTGCTGTACACCTAAAACTAATATAAAATAAAACTGAATGTCAACTTCACTAGAAAAAAAAGTAAAAAAATATGTTTAAAAAATAATTCTTGTTAGTAATGAAACACATAAAGAGTGCAGAGGTGTTTGGAGTGAACAGTGAGGCTGGAGGCAGCACGGGGAGAGCAGAGGCTGGGAGGGAGGAGGCACGTGCAGGGCTGTCGGGCAAAGCACGCCATCCTACGTGCCTGGAAGGGTAAGGGGCCAGACCTTGAATGCCAGTGCAGGAATTGGGTTTATTCAAGAAGCAACAGAAAACCATTGAAAGTTATGCTGGGAAGTGATATGACTCATATATGCTTAGAAAGGTAATAGGGTTTGGAGGGAGAGGGCCTAGAAGGAGCTAGAAGAGTTAGAAGGCTCACAAGAGTCCAGGGGTGACATGAAAACGGCTTCAGAGTATCCAAATGGAAAGGATGGGAGAAACTGGGGTGGTTGGTTGAATTTGTGCAGGGAGGACAATACTGTAGGCAGAAAGTGGCTGTTATCCCAATGAACTGGGGTCTGAGCCCCGGTGACCTGGGGGAATGACTGCTTGCAGGCGGTGCCCTGGCCTGCTGTCTTTGCCTACCCAGTGCTGGACAGATGCTCTTGACTCTTGGCAATGTCAGCGCCCACATGGTCTGTGAGAGGCTCTCACTTAGAGAAACTGCTAAATTTCATTGGAGACTCATTGGTTTGAGGGGATATTGAGGGAACAGTTGCAACCGGAGCAACTGGTGATACTGGGCAACAAGAGAAGAAGGGGAGAGGATGCTCAGGGTAGAGAAAGAAGTCACTGAAGGAAGGTGGAAAGGAGCAGTTGCCAAGGTGGGAGGAGAGCTCAGGTGCTGTGACATCATGGGAGCTAGAGGGAAAGCAAAGGGGAGGGGTGTCCTCAGTGACAAATGCCACAGCGGGGACAAGAAGATGGAGGGGTCAAGAGAGGCTTTGGGAATTCACTAATGAGGAAGTTATTGGTGCCCACCAGAGAGAAGTATTCCAGGCACGTAGTGGTGGTAAAGAGGGAGGCAGAGATACCAGCTTAGGGCTTCCCCACCCAGTGCCAGGCGGCCTGTGCATTGGGGAATGGTCCTCAGTGCAAACCACCCCTCGCCTCTCAGCCAGAACGCCAGACCAGACCCTCGCAGTGGCAAGCAGCCTGCTCCCTACCCCTGTGTACCTTCCACATTTCACTTTCTGTCCTACCATAACCTGGAAGATGTTGAAAACCAAGACTGCAGAAAACCCTTTAAGGAGAATGGCTGTGGCATAGAGTGGGGAGGGGGGAGCCACAGGCTTTGGAAAGTATATTTAGGAAGCTGGAGTGGAGTTTGTAGGGGCAGTGGGGTGGCATGGAAGGCGAGTGGAGGAAGTGATGGGAAGGGGAGGAGAGGAGACTGAGAACTTCGGAAAGAAGGTGGTCGTCTTCCTTCGTTGATGAGGATGCTCGTCAGTAGGTGTTCTCCCAGTTTTGCAGAGTAGCCCAAGAGTGGAAGGTGAGGGTGTAGAAAAATGCAGAGGTGGAGTTGTCAGAAATTGAAGGGGGGATACACTGGATCGCTGGATGGCTTTGAGATTCTCAGTGAAACCAAGTTGGCTTGGGTGGAGCTCTGGAAATTTTGTTTGCAGTAGGGAGACTACAGGCCCCTTCTCTGTATTCCCATTATAAATCCGAAAATGGTGGGCATCACTTAGCTACATGTTAAGTAATGAAACACTTGTGCATTGGTTGAAAGACGACATACTTGGGAAAATTTTCCTCTTTTTATTGTCTGGAGCTTGCTGATTTTGAAGGTGGTCGGAGATGGGAATCAAAATACAACTCGAGTGTAGTCAGTGGCAGATACTGGGATGTGATAAGTAATCCGGGGTGGGGAAGGGAGGACTGACTGCTTAAAAGCATGTAGTAAACTGCCCCAAAGTGGGTAATAATGTATTTTTGGAGGAGGTTTTTATAAGTTCCCTGTTTTATTATCTTTTCTCAGGCTGGATTGGACTTAGGGAACAATGAAATAAATGCAGTCTCCAAAACCTTGGCATTCGGAAGTGAAGAGAATACGAGGGGAATGGGGGGCGGGGCCGTGTCCCCTGGTACCGTCCCCTGGGCCGCTCAGCAAGCAGACGCCCCGGGAGTGCAGTGCAGCTTCTTTCTGAGAGTTAGGTGATAGAGGTGATGAGTTTCCTCAATTGACAGATACCTTTAAGGTTCTAAAATAAATTTCAGAATTTTAAATCTTTCCTTTTCATCAGGTGCGTAGCCCAGAGATTTTCATTGGAAAATGAACATTTAGCTTGGACATACACTTCAAAGTTTGACAATTACAAAAATGTTTTCCTAAACATGGCCTCTTCAGGAGTTTTTGTGGAAGTAATGAGGGGTGATGCTTCTAGTTACCTGGAGTCCTCAGGACGGGAAATTAACTCATACTCCGAGCTGTTACAGCATTTCAGAAATCTTAAGAGGAAAAACAAGGTCCTAAGTGTTCGCCCTACTTGTAGAAAGTAAACATAAAATATAAACAAAAGATTCACAAAAAAAGAAACTGCAAATGACTTCCGAATACTTGAAACTGTGTTCAATCTCCCAGGTAATCAAAAAATGCTAATAAAGATGAGAATCACTTTTTGGCCCACCAAATTAACGAAGAGTTTGTCTTAATAAGACTTTTGCATGCTGGCAAATGTTTGGTAAAGTGGGTGCTCTCATTTGCTGTTCTTGTAGCAATGCATTGCCAAGTTCTTTGGAAAGCACTTGGCAATGCATTGCTACTAAAACATTATTTTCATTATTTCTGACCTGCTAGGAAGTAGATACTTTTTATTCCCATTTCACTGCTGTGCAGACAGACTTGTAGAGGTCAGGCATCTTGTTCAAGGTCACACTACTGGTAATTGACAGTGCGTAGATTTGAACTTGGTTGTGAGGCCAAAGTCTATGTCTTCACAGTCCACCCTTGTGACTTTACACAAATGTCTGATGTAACTAGCTCCTCCTCCTCTTGGGAGAAGGGCCGCTGACCTTTGTTTCCCAGTTCAGAAATCCTGGTATAGTTTCAGTTCAGGTGGGAGGTGGGTAGATTTGTTTCAGCTTTACAAAGTGGACCTGGAAATGTACCTTCCCAAATAAACAGTTGTGTAAGTGAGCAAGTGGCTGTGGTTTAAGTTGTTCTTCCACTACTATACTCCAGAGGAGCGAAGTAACCGTTAGTGGTGGCCCCAGGAGCTTCACCACATTACCCTCTTTCGGAGGAATAAGTGGTTATCTACTAACATTTGACCTCTTTTGAACTTGTGGACTGTTTTTCCTTGTTGAAATCAGCGCATTGGAAGAATGCTCACGTGTGTTTTTGGTGTGGAAGAGGGTGGGAGGAGCCAACTGGCTCTCTTTCCGCAGTTTGGATAGCAGCGTAGTTTGGTTAACAAACCAAGCTCTGGGGAGCCAAGTGCACAGACATTTTCTTATTGTTCGTTTTATAAAATATTTTATAAATTGGTTACTTTTTAAAAGTTCTTTAAGTTAAAGATCAGTCCCAATCATTTAGAACTACTTTAGTAAATTGACTATTAAAGACATAAGTACTGCCCTGGCTGGTGTGGCTCAGTTGGTTGGAGTGTCATCCCATACACTGAAAGGCTGGGGGTTCGATTCCTGGTCAGGGTACATACTTGGGTTGCAGGTGTGATAGCATGAAAAAAATGTCCTTGGATGAGGATAACAAAAGGAAAAGAAAGAAATAGATGGATCTGATGATAATGAAGAAAAACAAAAGAAGTAAGAATGAGTGGTATGAAAAGCTGATCAATTTACAAGTCCAAATTTGTTGGCTGTAGTGATTTCTGATGTTTGTAACTATACTCTTCTCCATAAATTCCAAAAAGATTATATCATAGTCACTAAAATCAGTTGGATTTTTTAACACATACCTCCTGGGGGTTGAATGTTCCTCCCTGAGATTCTTGTACAAGGTCCCATGAAGGTCCTGGCATGGGTTCTCTGTAGCCCTCAGAGCCGGAAGGGGGACCGTCCAGTCCACTCCACTGGTGAGGAGCACAGGCTCAGGGAGACAGTGGCCTTGCCCCTGGCCGCACAGTTATGAGTGGTGGGAACAGGACTGGAGCCCAGCTGTGCTCCCTGGAGCACTACCGTCACTGCCACTTAGGGTAACCCACAGCGAGCCCGGCAAAAAGCAGTGCTGCAGAAAAACTGCACTGCAAAATACTTCTTTTTAAAAAATATATATATAATCTTTATTATTTTTTTCCATTACCATTTGGTCCCCCACAAAGTACTTTATTAAACTGTAACACATGACCTGGGATAAGTGATTCACAGACATTTGTTGAATGTTGACAGCATGAATATTTAAGCATCAGTATTTTCGAAAACGGCCCTGTAGGCACCTGCAGTGTCCCGGGCACCATATCACACCGTGCACGACTGTTTCCCACGTTGGACACATGCACATCTGCAGTTACAATCTGTGTTACCCATGGGGAAGCTGAGACTGAGAGAGTAAGTGAGGGACCTAGAGTCACCTCTTTAAAAGGTGGCAGAGCCATCATTCCAGCCACAATGATGCAATTTCCCTTCTACTGAAAGCTGCACAAAGAAATGGCGTGTACATGTACGGTAAAGATGAATATTGAGTAATGTCTCTGTATTCATTCTTTTCTGTGGCATTTCCACCCCTTTCACTTAGGAGGCGCTTTTCACCGCTGCTTCTGCCTGGGGTAGAGTCAGACCCCCTTTTTTGTTTGTAATCCTCACCCGAGGACATGTTTATTAATTTTTAGAGAGAGGAGAAGGGAGGGGGGAGAAACATTAATGTCAGAAACATTGATTGATTGCCTCTCCTATGTGTGCTGGCCTGGAGTGAACCCCGTCCTAGGCACATGTGCTAACCGGGAATCGAACCCGTGACCTTTCAGTTATCAGACTATGCTCTAACCAACTGAGCTTCATTGACCAGGCCTAGAGTCAGACCCTTTTAATGGCTAGTCTCTTTACAGTTTCAGAGATGGTGATCATTGCAGTCTTCATCTTTGCTTTTCTGTGCGCTGCAGCTCCATTTAATCTATATTTTCCCTTCAATTTCCCTTGTGTTTTTCTTGTGACACCTTGAGACGGTAAACTTGGCTCCTTAGATACCACGATATCTAATATTATTTATTTTTTTAAAGATTTTATTTATTTATTTTTACAGAGAGGGGGAGGGAGGGAGAAAGAGAGAGAGAGAGACATTGATTTGAAAGAGAAACATCAAAAGGTTGCATCTTGCACGTTCCCTACTGGGGACCTGGCCCACAACCCAGGCAAATGCCCAGACCCAGAATCGAACCGCAACCTCTCCATTTGTGGGATGATGCCCAATCCACTGAGCAACACCAGTCAGGGCCGACATCTAATACTCTATGTGCATCTGTTGACTTGGTCTATTGCCTACTTCCTGCTCCTGAGCAGCCCCACTTTCTTGTACAGGCATGAATATTATAGTATATGTAAATTGGATAAGACATTGCTTATTAATTATGTTATCTATTTAAACTTTTCTAGGTGAGATGCGTATGGGAGGAATATTAGAGATATGTGAGATAACACTTTATACTTCTTTTACGATGTCAGCTTTTCTGTTATAAAATGCTTGTCAGGGAGAGAGACACCGGTGCTGAAGCTTTGGAATGGGAAATAAGTTGTCTTTGGAAGGGTGTTCTCAAGCCCTCCCTACGGAGAGTTAATGCAGCAGGTGGTGATAGTCTGGAGTTGGGGGGCTCCTTGATAAGCAGTTGCACTGAAAGAGAGGGGAGGGGAGATGGGTGGAGAGAAGCCCAAGGAGGAGCATAGCATACCCCACTGACAGGCCATCCCTTTCCCTTGGGGTGCCAGTGTGTTCAAGGGGCGTGGGACTCGGGTTTGGCCACAGGCTCTTGAATCCCAGGCCAGCCATGGTCTGGCTCTGCACCCCAGGGCTGTCTTGTGCAAAATGGGGATACTGTTAATATTTGAGGATCACTGAATTAACATTTTGGCTGTATGGGTTACATTTTATTTTATTTATTTTTTAAAAAATTTTATTTTTTTAAGCCCTGGCTGGTGTAGCTCAGTGGATTGAGCGCGGGCTGCGAACCAGGCATCGCAGGTTCGATTCCCAGTCAGGGCACATGCCTAGGTTGCAGGCCATGTCTCCCAGCAACCGCACATAGATGTTTCTCTCTCTCTCTCTCTCTCTCCCCCTCCCTCCCTTCCCTCTCTAAAAATAAATAAATAAAATCTTTAAAAAATTTTTTTATTTTTTTTTTTAAAGAGACGGGAATAGAGGTAGAAAGAGAGGGAGAGAAAGATCACTGTGTGGTGTCCTCCCACACACCACAACTGGGGACCTGGCCGGCAACCCAGGCACGTGCCCTGAGTGGGAATTGAACCAGTGACCCTTTGGTTCACAGCCCACACGCAATCCACTGAGCTACACCAGCCAGGGCTGGGCTGCATTTTAAAACCAGGATTTGTCCAAGGCTAAAGCCAAATATCAACATCGTAGAACAAATCTCTGGGACATAAAGAATAATAAATGTCATTGTAATAATGTACAGAATTATTATCATTTTATTAAGATGTTTGGTGGCCAACAAATTTAAGCCAATATTTTAACAAGTGGATATTTTCTTGCAGCATTTAAAATGTTTTTATAAGAAATGATTGAGTGGCATAGTCAGGGGAAACCGGAAGTGCTTGAACAAAAGTAATCGGTGCATCAGCCTCAGTACTTTGTGCAGGTTTTAAATGTACATGGTTATCAGTTCCCTTCGCCAAGACATACGTATCACTGTAACAGAATGGCCAGTTTGTGCACATTTTTTAAAAATATTTATTTATTTATTTATTTTTAGAGAGAAGGGAAGGGAGGGAGAAAGAGAGGGAGAGAAACATCCACTGGTTGCTTCTCATACATGCCCTGACCGACCCTGCGACCCAGGCATGTGCCCTGACCAGGACTGAACTGGCAGCCTTTGTTTTGCAGGATGAGGCCTAACAACTGAGCCGCATTGGTCCGGGCTCTGCGAGTTCTTGATCAAATTGACTATCAACAGGATGATAAATATATATACGTATATATACACAGTTAATTCATATATGTGGAACTTGTATACATTCGACCCTTGAACAACACGGGGGGTTAGGGGCGCAGACCCCCACCCAGCCATAAGTCCGGGTGTAACATTCGACTCCCCAGAAACTTAACTACAGTTGGTCCTTCGCAACTGCGGATTGGAATGTGAAAATACCGGTTTCAGTCAGTAGTTGGCTGAGTCCTCGGATAGGAAACCCACAGCTGCAAACTTTAAAATTCCGTGTATAGCTGCCCCTGCACGTTTCAAACCCGTGCTCAGGGGTCAACTGTGCATGTACAGGGTGGGGCACAAGTAGGTTTGCCGCTGTCTGTATGGAAAACAATACACTAATTAGTAAATAACACAAGAATAAACAGTTTTGCACACTCACAGCGGCAAACCTACTTGTACCCCACCCTGAATCTACAGGAATTAATTTAACTTTTTATTTTGGAACAATTTCAGATGGACAAAGGTGTGAAATGATATGGAGAATTCCCATGTAGTTTTCTCTAGATTTCCCAGAATGCTAACATTGACCACATTTCCTTTATCTTTCTAACCTTCTGTAGCTTTTGAGAATAAGTTGCAGGCTCAGTGCCCCTTTACTCCTAGATAACTTCATGTATCTGTTCTTTTTTTCTTTTTTAAAGACCTTATTTATTTCCTTTTAGAGAGAGAGGGAAACAACAGTGTGCCAGACATAATTGATCAATTGTCTCTTGCATGCCCCCGACTGGGGACCTGGTCCGCAACCCAGGCTTGTGCCCTGACTGGGAATTGAACCAGTCACCTTTTGGTTTGCAGGCCAGCACTCAGTCCGCTGAGCCACATCAGCCAGATTTTTTTTAAAATTTTATTTATTGAATTTGTTGGGGTGACATTGGTTAGTAAGATTGGGGTGAACAATTCTATAATACGTCATCTATATATTGTACTGTGATCACCACCACGAGTCGTTCCCTTCCGTCACCATTTATCCCCCCTTTACCCTCTGAACACCCCCCAACCCCCATGTGTATGTTCTAAAACCAAAGATATTTACTACAATATACTTATCAAAATCAGGAAATTAACACGGAGATGGTCCGATTGTCTCATCTGCAGACCTTATGCTGGTTTTGCCAGTCGTCTTCCCAGTGTCTTGGAGCACAGGGAAACGTCAAACCGTTTGGGGCTGGGGGCTGGCCCAGGGTGAGTGCGGGGTGCGGGTTCCGCTTCACTGTCTCTTTAGTCTCTGGCCGAGGACAGCTTTTCCGCCCCGGTGTGTCTCTTCTGTTCTTGACTTTTGGAGATTACAAACCACTGATTTGGTAAAGGACGTTGAATTCTGCCTTTTCCAGATGTTTCTTCACGAGCAGGTTCAGGTTGTGGTATCAATTGCAGAGTTGATGTGGGGTTGCGATGGACTTCCAAGTGTTTCTCCTAAGGAGCCAGCGGTTTTCCCGTTACAGGTGATGTTGCTTTTGATCACTGGGTAAAAATAGTATCTGCCAAATTTCTGCAAAAAAGTTTCTAGTTTTCCTCTTTGTAATTAATATGTATCCTGTGGGGAGCTCCTTTGTGAGTATATGGATATCCTATTTCTCACCAAACTTTCACCCACTGGTTTTGTTATTCATTGGTGTTTCTTGCCAGAAACAGTTACTTCTGTGGTAGTGGCCAAATTAATGGTTGGATTTTTAAAGTTTGACATTGGAGTGCAAGAACAGTTATTTCTCGGTTCTATAAGTTGCTAGGTTGTTTCTGTGACTCTGTGTAGTATATTTGTGAATATTAAATAAGATGAAGGAATTTGCTCCCTCATTTTTTAAAAAAAGTTTTTTATAGATTTTTATAGTATTTATTATGTCTGAATCAAAGATGATTTGTCACAAAATTATGATACCTAGTTTTGAAATCTTGTGAAATATTGAGGTAGCAAATTGACATTCAGCTCTGCATTCTCAATAGGATGTAAAGAACTTCCTAATTTGGTTTTTAGTTTTTTATCTGTTGCCTCCTGTGGAGTTTCTCACAGTCTGGATTTTGTTAAATGCAACCCCATGATATCTTTCAACATGTTTTTCTGTCCCCTGTAGTTTTTGAAAAGTGTTAGCTTGATTTATATTTTTGATCAAGCTTCGGGGTCTCCTCTTGATCTCTCCTCTTACATTTATTTTTTTCAAGACATTCATAGATGTCATTCTTACATCAGGAGGCACTTAGCATCAGGTTGTCTCTGTAATATTAGCATGCGCTGGTGATCATCACCAACATCCATTACTTCGTTAGCAATTTCAAAAATGGTGGTAGTCTATCTGCATCATTCCTTCTTCATCTATCAGCTGTGATGTTTTTAAAAGAGAAACTACCCCTCATCAACTCTTATTGTGCTCGATTGGCCACAAAGTCCTTTTTTTTTTTTTTTTTGTAAAATAAAAGACACATTTTTTATTTTCACCAATAACTATTGATGTGGACATTTTGAGTATGTCAGCTATCTCCCACTATTGGCTTTTAGTGGGAAGAGGCCAGGGGTGCTGCTAAACACCTTCCAATGCATAAGACGGCTCCACAGCAAGGAATTATTTGGCCAAAATGTCAATGGTACCAAGAAACTTTGCAGACCACTTTTACATGTTCAGTGAGTCATAGCACCTTCTCCGTACACTGCACAGATCTTTTTTTGCTTTTAAGTTGCATTTTTACCTTTCTTGAAATAATAAAGTATAATATGCAAAAAATGTTTCATATTTTCTTCAGTCTTCAACATTAGAGTTGCTGCACAAAAATTCACCAATTTTTGAAAAGATTTTATTTATTTATTTTTAGAGAGAGGGGAAGGGAGGGAGAGAAATGTCAGTGTGTGAGAGATACATTGATTGGTCGCCTCTTGTACACCCCCGACTGGGAACCTGGCCTACAGCACAGACATGTGCCCTGACTGGGAATCAATTCAGCAACCTTTCGGTTCCCAGGCTGGAGCTCAATCCACGGAACCACAGCAGCCAAGACAAAATTCACCAATTTTTAAAAATACATATTTTATTTATCCCTTGCTGGTATGGCTCAGTGGATTGAGTGCCAGCCTGTGAACCAAAGGGTCACTAATTCAATTCCCAGTCGGGGCACATGCCTGGGTTGTGGGCCAGGTCCCCAGTAGGGGGCATTCGAGAGGCAACCACACATTGATGTTTCTCTCTCTCTCTCTTTCTCCCCATTCTTCCCCTGTCTGAAAGTAAATCAGTAAAATCTTTTAAAAATATATTTTATTGATTTATTTTTAGAGAGAGGAGAAGGGAGGGAGGAAGAGAGGGAGAGAAACAACGATGTGAGAGAGATACATGGATACGGCTCATCTCCTTGCACAACCACAGCAGAAATTACAACTAAACTACACAATAGCTATCACCCAGAATCATCAAAAAAAAATCGAGCAGTATGGAAATCTGACACACAAGGAATTAAAGAAGTCACATTCATCCAGATGGACAGAGGGGTAGAGACGGGGAATGGGCAGTCCCATACCCAGATGTGGTAGATAAAAATGGGGAGGATCCCTTAGGAGCGAGGGATCCCTGCCCTACTCCAGCCCACCCAGCCCAGGGTTCCAGTGCCAGGAAGGTAAGTCCCCATAACTTTTGGCTATAAAACCAGTGGGGTTTGGGGTGGCGGAAGAAACTGCAGGATTCTCAGGCATCTCCTTTAAAGGGCCCACAGTGGACTTAGGGCTTATGTAGACTCACCCCCTCTGGGCTTCAGCACAGACAGCAGCTTGAAGAGCACTCGTGGCACACAGGGAGAAATTGAAGCATCTGGGATCAGAGCAAGTGCTGAGGGACAGCTTCCTCCTGGACAAAACTCCAGAGGCAAGGCAATAGCCCCTTTCTGAACCTTCCCCCCACACAAAGCCACAGAGCTGTGGGACCATATCTAAGACTCCATCAACTTGGTTCATGTGGGTTGCCCTGCTTGGGTGTCTACTTAAGGGCATCCAACTTACTGATGCACTTTTTAAAAACAGGCCATGCTGCTAAGACAGGGAGTCAAAGTAGCTCTACCTAATACACAGAGGCTTTGAAAATGAGTAGACAAAGAAACAAGGCCCAAATGAAAAAAAACAGATCAAAACTTCAGAAAAAAGAGCTAAATGAAATGAAGACAAGCAATCTATCAGATGCAGAGTTCAAAACACTGGTTATTAGAATGCTCAAGGAACTCACTGGGTATTTCAACAACACAAAAAAGACTCAGGCAGAAATGAAGGTCACACTAAGTGAAACAAAGAAAAATTTACAGGGAATCAGCAGTGGAATGGATAAAGCCGAGAGTCAGATCAATGATTTGGAACATAAGAAAGAGAAAAAACATTCAGTAAGAACACTAAGGAAAAAAGAAGAATCCAAAAAGCAAGAATAGGCTAAGGAATCTCTGGGACAACTTCAAACATACCAACGTTTGAATCACAGGAGTGCCAGTAGGAGAAGAGAAAGAAAGAAATTGAAAACTTAATTTGAAAAAGTAATGAAAGAAAACTTCCCTAAGTTCGTAAGGAAATAGACATACACGTCCAGGAAGCACAGAGAGTCCTAAATAAGATGGACATGAAGAAGACCACACCGAGACACATGGTAATTAAAATGCCAGTGGTTAAAGATAAAGAGAGAAACTGAAAGCAGAGAGTTACCTCCAAAGGACTTCCCATAAGATTATCAGCCGATTTCTCAAAAGAAACTTTTTTAGGCTAGAAGGGACTGGCAAGAAGTATTCAAAGTGATGAAAAGCAAGGACCTATAACCTAGATTACTCTGTCCAGCAAAGCCATCACTTGGAATCAAAAGGCAGATAAAGTGCTTCCCAGATAAGGTAAAGCTAAAGGAGTTCATCATTACCATGCCATTATTGTATGAAATGTTAAAGGGACTTACTTAAGGAAAAAAAGATAAAAATTATGAACATTATATTGGCAATAAATTTACAACTATCAATAATTGAATGTAAAAAACTAAGCAAACAGAACAAAATCATAGATATGGAGGTCATTTGGACAGTTATCAGGTTGAAGGAGAAAGGGGTAACAAGAGGGGAAAGTGCAGGGATTAAGAAGTACAAATTGGTAGATACAGAATACACAGGAGATGTTAAAACAGTATAGGAAATGCAGTAGCCAAGAACGTGTGCATGACTCATGGACATGAACTAAGGGGGGGATTGCTGGAGGAAATGGGGGTATTGGGTGGGGGGCAAGGGGAGAAAATTGGGACAACTATAATAGCATAAGCAATAAAATATATTTTTAAAAAGAAAAAAAACGAATATACTTTTTGGCCAATCCAATGCTTACCTTAGATCAGAGGTCAGCAAAAACTAAGGTCCACAGGCTAAATCAAACGCAGTACTTATTTCTGTAAGTAAAGTTTAATGAGAACACGGCCACAAGCATTGATTTGTAGTTTGCCTGTGGCTGCTTTTGCACTACAAGGACTGAATTGAGTAGTTACGATGAGGCCATATGTGGCCTACAGGTCTGACGAGATCTGGCACTTTACAGAAAACATTTTCTGACCTGTGCTCTAGATCATCATGTGGAAAAAGCAATGGAAGTGCTTGATTCTTCCCCTTTATTTACTTAACCGGTTTTCAGTTGGTTTCCTGTTACCCTTCCAAAGTAGCCCATGAAGTTATTTTTTGAAATATAAACTGATGTACCTACATCTCTGTATTATATATTTCCATCCATGTATAATTATCCTTACTGATACTCAGATTGCCCCGTGTTTGGCTCCTAACTCTTCGTGGTCTTTGACATTCCCTGCTTACTGGAGCGGCAGGTCGTCCCAGGGTCACCCATGCGTTTCCTGCTCTAGCCCTGGAGCCAGACATTTCTAGAAGGAACTCTGGTTCCATTTTTAGTGAAATAGGTTACTTAGAAACAATAGTCTGAACAGTAGCGGTGCCTATATAGCTCCTAAATGGTGCTCCGTTTACTGTTATGAGAACACCCAGCGTTCCTGCAGAGTTAGAAGTACAGCTGACTCGTGAACCACACCAGTTTGAACTGGGCGGGTCTCCTTATTTACGTGCGTTCAAACTCGAGTTGTTCAAGTCAGCTGTAGGATATGTGCCAGTTGCAATTTAAAAGAACACTTTTTTGCTCTAAAAGTATATAATCTCTTTTTAAATGTACTGTTCATTAATCCTCTTTATTTAATAACTGTACATTACAGTTACTTTCTATATAAAATTAATCTGTCATGTTTATGTTTTATTCTTTTAATTAAAATATACATATATACTTCTGTCAGCTGATAGCATTCGAACAGATAAAGCTCATAAGGAGATTTTCACTCAGGTTACATGTAGAATACTTGCCTGTTTTTGAAAGGGCATGTTGAGATCATGGCAGCAAATCCAACACGCTTTGTTTCCTTATTTCTCACATGGTCACGTTCATGAGGTATGTTGGTCACCTCTGACCACGTGGTCGCTGGTCGCACAGAAGCCCAGGTCTCTCCAGTTGGAGCCATCGTTGAGTGGCGGATTGCCATGGAACGCTGAGTCAGAGGCCATGTTTTTGACATATACCTAGGACCTACCTCGTAGGTGCAAAGATTAAACAAGGCATACACAGCATGTGGAACAGTGTCTGGTACGCAGTAGGGGCTTTGTTAAGGTCAAGTTATCATTTGCTTTAGTGGTTCCGGGTTTTCAGGATCCTCTAAAGTTTAGTCTCCATGCTCCGCCATTCCCTGGGCACTGACTCATACTGAGTTTCGGAATGCGAGGTCTCTGGGGTCCGTGCGCTTTGGGACTCGCTGCCATCTTCTCCTTTAGCTTTCTGTTGCCCCGGGCACAGTGCCTCGCACGTAAAATCTGCATCTGTATGAATACTTGTTATTTATTTACATTCCCCCTTTTAATGCATAGTGTGTGACGAACAGCAAAAAACTCTTCCTCTTGGACATTTTTAGGGGAGCACGGGAAATCATTGTTTACTTCTAGTATCTTTTAGGGAATAATCTTTGGTAAGTTAATCATTGGTGGTTGATCATTTTTGTTTTACTTTTCATGAAAGTTTTCTCATTCATGCCAGCATTAAGGCTTATACCTACTTTTAAAAATAAAGTAGATGCCTGTGCTAGAGGTGGAACTTCTCATCTAGCCCACTAGTTTGTAGCTGTGGACTTAACTTCATCTGTGGTAGTGGGAGATGTGATGCCATATGTTTTAGAGGCCGGTGCCAAGGAAAACACTTCAGAATTACATTAGCAACTCCAAGGTATTTTGGCTGTTCTGAGAGGACACGTGATGATTTTCCAGTTACATGAACAAGAGCTTTTGTTTTATGCAGGAGTTTCGTATAGGCTGTGAGAACAGTCGTGCCTCTATCAGCACTTCCCAGAGTGACATCCTTGGGAGGTTAATATCGGCTTGGCCAGAAAGTCCATTTGGTTTTTCCATAAGATGGTTCTAGTAGTGCTTAGTGGTCTTTAACTGCATTCAAAACGATTTTGTTAGATTGTATTGTGCCAGCTGTCACATCAGGTGCTTTAAAAAAAACACATCAAAATTGGTGAATTTTTGTATAGCTATTTTAATATTAAAGATGGAAAACTACACAACGTTTTCAGCATATTATGCCTTATTATTTTAAGAAAGGTAAAGACACACACAAAAAAACAATTTGCGCAGTGTATGGAGAAGGTGCTGTGACTGATCAGACGTGTTGAAAGTGGTTTGCAAAGTTTGTGCTGGAGATTTTTTGCTGGGCGATGCTCTACAGTCAGGTAGACCAGTTGAAGTTGATAACGATCAAATCAAGACATTAATTAAAACAATCAGCATTATACAACATGGGAGATAGCCGACATACTCAAAATATCCAAATCAGTAAAGTTATTGGTGAAAACAAAAATTGTTTTTACAGAAAAAAAAGCTAAACGAACTTTTCGGCCAATCCAATAGGTAAGCCATCCTAGGCCTCATTTCTGCAGGGCTTCTCATGCACCGTGAATCTCTTAGAGGGGAGTGTGCCATGCAGGGCCCCTCAGCTTTCCTGTGTTTAGAATACTGCCCTCCACGCCATACCCCTACCCATAGAGAAGTCTCACTTCATACTCCTTGCCCCTCAGTTTACATGCAGTTTCTTTGCTGCAAACTCTCAGCTCCCTGTATGGGAGCAAATTTCACTGCTGGTAAATACGTGGCCTAATAATTATCCAAAACACACTCTGTTTCTTCTGGATCCTGAGCCTGCTGAAGAAGGCAAGGAGATGGTCTGTTTTGTTCTCTGCTGTATTCTCAGCACCAGGCTTATGGAAGGTCCTTAATAAATACTGGTTGGATGAGTGAAGGAACCGTATACCCTTTATTTCCAAGTAGCATCTCCTGGGATCAGCGCTCCACAAAACCCCCCTTGGGAACCGTGCATTGGTCTGTGGTACTGCCATACTTAGTACTTCATTTTCAGTGTGAACAATTAGAAAGCTGTAGATCTTCCTAATTCTACTTAATTTACTCAGTGCCTCCAGCTAGCAGGGAACCGTCAGTGTATTTAAAGATGAGGCTAACTGCTTGAAATAACTTGTCTTAGTGGTCCGCAGTGAATCACCCAGTATTAAGACCTTAATTTCCTAATACCTGTCTAGGGCCCATTACCCAGAGGCCCAGCTGTAGCCCATTCTCCATAAATAGGAATCAGTGTTTAAGACTGGGGGAGGGGGAATCAGATGCCTCTTTGTATACTAATTAACAAAGGCAGAACAAAAGGCCCAGCTTGGTTTTCAAGTTCAAGCTTGGCTCATATGTGTCCTCAGTGAAGATTGTGATCTTGGATAAATTAAAAACAAATGTTAAAAAAGTCATAATGAGATATAAAGGGAGTTCAAGATTCTTGTTTTTAAAAGTTCGAGGTAAACAGAATTGTCTTTGAAGCACACGTTCATCTCCCCTTTACCTCTGTGTTCCATTTTTGTGATTACTCTTCATTTTGCATTAAATTAGCAAGGGTGGTAGATATGTACCTGTGGTCTCCTGTCCGTGTGTGCAAGCCTCGTTCACCAAGCCACTCGGTCTTCTGAACTGGGAAAATAGAAGTTTAGTCAAATCTGCTAACACGTTTGGCAGAATGCCGTCTTCTCAGGAATGACCCCCAGCGGCCTGCTGCCCAAGGCGGCTCCCTTTCCTCGGAGTGCTCCAGGCGAGGGTTCGCGTGCTGGAGGGGAGCGCACACAGAATCCCCCTGTGTTCTCCTCCCCCGGCCAAGTTCCCCAGCACATTCTTGACTGGAGCTGGGAGCCGGGGGCCTGGCAGGTTTGGGCACTAAATGGGACTCTGTATGTGTAAGCCAAATTAAGTCTGCAGGCAGTCTTTACGAGCACAGTAACCGTTTTACAGATGTAAAGAAGCTCAAGAGCACTGTGTGTGTTTGTAGTCTGAATCCCCGTAAAGTTTCCAGGAGCGCACTGCAAGGGCTCTGTGCACAGAAATGTAGTTCCCTTGTTCTCACCCTGCTTACCTCTCACTGTTGGAGTACGCATCATGCTATTACATGTGTGTCTCTCTTTTTTTTTTAAACAAGGGACATTAGAGATACTAGTTGGGTTTTAGTTACAGTTGAGGAAACTGAGGCCTAGACAGGCGAAAAGATTGTCTAAGGTCACCGAGCTAGTGAGAAACGTAGCAGAGCTGGTGCTTTCCCTGAACAGTACTTTTTGCAGCGATAACAGTTTTATTCTTTGAGTGTTTGTCTGTGTCCCAGAGAAGTGTTGCATACAGAAACTCATTTAACCCTCCAAATGACCCTGCAGGTGGGACTGTGGTTATTCTCGCCTTATTCTAGAGGAAATCAAGGCACAGAGAGGCCAAGACCCTCGCCTGCATTCAGTCAGAGTCCAGGGCGGGAACAGGCGTCGACCCCGGACTTGCCCAGCTGCCGCCTTGGGCCCCTCCTCGGGCCACACTGATGGCTTGTGTGAGCTCGAGGGCTGTGGCCTGTGCAGGTGAAGATGCTGAACTGGGCGACCGGAAGATTCTTTCCAAGTAGTTGTGTTCCTAGGCTCCACTTTGTGAATGTCTGGTCATGCCTGAACTCTGTCTCTAAGAAGCCCAGAACTATAGGACCTGCAGTTTCTAGCCCCGCCGACCTCGAGCGAGTCCATGGCACCTGCCGAGGAGGCATCTGGGTGGAGTTCGGGAAGCGTGGTGGCAAATTGACTTGCATGGGCCCAGAGGGAGCTGGGAGGGGCTGGACAGAAGAGACCCTGACTGGCTTTCCTGCCTTCCCTTCCTTCCTCCCTCCTTCCCTGCTCAGGGGAGGTCTTGGGGTTAGTAAGAGGTGAGGGGCAATTAGTGGTAATTACTCATCATTTGTGCAGACAGCAGGCATGGCTTTAGAAGTGCTTTCTGGGATGGAGAGAGGCTGGGGACTCCTCAGAGCGTTGCATGGAGGGCCCGGAGGAAAGCAAGCATTCCTTGGGACGGAGGGAAGGCGCAGAGTCACCTCTCAGGGGGGTCAGCTGTAGATGCTCCCAGGTATACACACGGAACCAGCCGCACAGCCGTGTGAGCTCCGCCCTGGCTGTGTGAGCAGAAGGCAGGGTGGCAGCTGGCGGAGCTGCGGGAAGCTAGGCATGGCCCACAGCGTCAGCCCAGAGCCGCCCCCAGCCTAGTCCAGGACTCCTGCCCCTGTAGCCAAACCTCAGGCACCGACTAGCCAACGGATGGACTTCACTGGCTTCCGTGCCCCCTCTGGTGTGCGCGCCTTAGAACACAGGCAGTCTCTTCCCTTCTGTCCGAGACCCCTCCGTCCTGTCGGGTTTGGTGTCCAGGGGACCATTACATGTTCCGTGTGCAGCTAAAACCTGTCCAGAGCTTTGAGGCCCCCACTTCCCTGTGGGCTGTGTTAGCACATTTCAGGTGTCTTTTGTTGTGGGCAGACAGGAGCCTGTTCAGAAATAATGTCTGACCAAATCTCTTGCTGAGAAATATTTGAGGAACATAGAAAGCCCACATTTCAAGTCCTTAAGAAAAATTGTGTTTGAAGTGCCCAAATCACTGTAGTTTAGACTAGATTAGTTTTGAGGGATGATAAAGTTTCCTGTCTCCTCTTGGAAAAAAAATTCTGGGGTTTTCTGCTGTGGATGTATCTTTCATCCATGTGTCCTGCTTCAATAAAATGTTATTATGCCTCTCTGTAAGTGGATAATTGAGCAGAATAGCAGGCTGATTTATTTCTCGGTTGGGCCTGTGGTAAGGCCTGGTTCTTTGGAAATGGTCCAAAACCAAATAGCCACAGCTCACCTGCAGAAGGGCCTCCTGGCACCGAGACAGGCCGGAACCCCTGCCACGCCTGTCCGACTGTCCCTAGAAAGGTTGTTCCCACCCTAACAAAGGTCTCAGTTATTGACCAGCTGGGCCTTTATATCTGACCGTTTCCATCTCTGGTACAAATTGTCTTCCCTCAGGCCAGTTTCTGTCTCAGAGTGGCTGTGAGGATGTGGTAGTACAATCGGGCTTTGTGGCGGAGGAGGGCTTTGCAAGCGCCCTAGAAGGTGGGGTTTAGCCTTGTGTAAATAAATAGCAGCAGGCTTTAGCTTCAGGAAAAGGGGATTCCTGGAATGAGAGAGACTGGCGCTCAAGACAGGAAACTCTTCCTGGCTTTTCTGCAGCCTCTGCAGCTTCTTCTACCCCGTTGTCCTTTCGTGTGGCCTTCGGCCAAGCTTGCTGCTCTCCTGGAGCTGTCCTGACTCCCAGAACACCCTGGACCAACCACTGACCCTCAGGAACCAGGCCTGCACCCCTGTCGTCATCCACAGAGACTCACTTTGCCCCGTGTGAGGCGCATTCGCAGCCTGCCGGGTCTAGCTATTGGCTGCTCTGGTCACTCAGGAACCAGTCAGGCAGGAACCCCCTCCTCCCCACTGCCCGCTTTGTCTTTTCTCAGCACCTTATGTGTCGGTCATTGTCTGCTGCCCCTGTGCTGTCCTCTCCAGAATGAACCTGGAGACCATGAGGGGCATCTATAGCTGCCTGCTCTCCAGAAGATCTGGTGGGAGGTGAAAAGAGACGGGTGTGACCCTTCTTATTGCTTTCCATACACTGCCTGCCCTGGCTGGTTTGGGGTCTGTTCCCATATAGGCTCTTCAACATCAGAGATGGGAGGAGCCCTGAAAAAATTACAGACCATATTCAGGCCTTGTTGGCCCAAGGCCCGTGGAAGCCTTGATGAAGGGGATGCTCAGGAGAAGTGTGACATCTGGCCCTTCAAGGCCACCTCGCAGCAGGCCTGGTCCCGAAGCACGTATCCTGCTGGTCACGCTGCCCTGGCAGCCCCCACCAGTCACGCCAGTTTCCTTCTGCCCCTCACAACACCTTTCTTTGCTCACTCTCTCCATCTGCTGCTGAGGGGGCCTAGCTTCCTCCCAAAGTGGGTCTGTCACCGTGGCTCAGTCCTCCCCAGGTGCTCTGACTGATGGTCACTTGGTTCTCTGGGTGTCGGAGCCCGTCAGCCTGAGGAGAGCCTTGTGGAGTGGGCCCAGGTGGAGCCCAGGACACTGCCGCATTGTCACAGGGAGGAAGGGCGTTAGCCACCCTGTCCTGTCTCCAGTCAGCACTTTTCTTCCTCTAAAGGCTTTATTGTTGATTTTTTTTCTTTTAAATCTAAAAAAAAAAATGAACATACAGGAAAATTGACTCTGGTGCTCAGTCTTATGAGTTTTAACATGTAGATCTGTATAACGACCATTATAGTTTCAGGTCCTACTACAATTCCTGACCCCTCTGTGGGGGTGGCCATGCCCTTCCTCCCACCTCTTGTCCTTGGGCAACCATGGCTCTGTCCTCCAACTCTCCCCAAGGATTCGTTGGCTGCATTCTGCACATCTTCTCAGAAATTTTTATTGGTACCAATTAGTGTCAGATAAAAACATAAAAATCAAGTTCATTCTCCTGAGAGCCTCCCACGTTCCTTCACCCCTTAGTCTAACTGTGCTGAGCTCTGACACCTCAGGACTCCTTCGTTACGGATAGGGCAGCATGACTGAACCCAGCGTGCTTCCTCGGCGTCTCCTCAGCTGTGTCTACGGTGCAGCAGGCTACCTGTTTCATCCCCGTTTCCCTGCTTGTAGCGAAAACACTCCTCTTAGCCCAGTGCTTCAAAATTATGTGTTACAGGAAGAAGCAGATGAATTCTAAGTTTCAAGGAATGCTGTCGTTAATAATAACTCTACCGAGAGAGAGATGAGTTGTAAGAAAGTGCACAGGAAACTCTTGACAATGGATTTGGGCCCATCTTTTAAAGTCCTGGTACATCTTTTTAAAAAAAAAAAGAGTTGAGAGGCTTAATTTTTGTTCCAATAGATCATTAAGAGCCCACGAATCGCTCCTGTTTAACTGTAGTAAGAGTGGTGGTTGTTGGGATCCGACGGGGCTCCCCTTGCTGGTGTGGAGGAGTTAGGTCCACAGACGTGCGGATGCCCCTCTGGGGCTGGCTTGGGACGTGTGCCCACGCCCATTTAGCCGAGGAGTCACCGTCCACCGTGCCCTCAGGAGAAAGTCCACTTCCCTTGCCCACCTGCTCCTGAGTACAGTAACAGCTTCGACTCAGGAGAGAGGTTTTTCTCCTTTAATGAAGTGTTTATTCCTGCGTCTTCGGGACAAGTTGCAGTTGCCCGGTTTCCTGGTCAGATTCTCTGGTGGTTTGGAGGTATGAATGAACTCAGGATATTTTTTAGGGTAAATAAAGTCTATAAAATGTGACTTCGGTGCTTGGTTTTCAGTGCCAGAACTCGAAGTGATTGGCCCTTGTGAGGGGAACAGAAGTCGGTCTGTGAGCTGTAGTTTTCTTGAAGGTGAGAAGCCGGGTCCTGAGCTGTGAGAGGAGGTGCGCCTGGGTGGGTGCGGCGGGTTCGCTCTTTGGGGGGCCCGGGGCTGGCCCCTCCTGCGTCCTGGGCACAGATCACTGACTCGAGAGGAAGGGAATGAGGACACAGGCTGTGTGCGGAGGGTGAATACGCCCTTTGGTTGCAGCCTGCAGTCTGGAGAGTGAGGGTAACACGTGAAGCACATGGGACATGAAAGAAGTCCCTGTTTGTGCCCTGTGCACGTTCAGTCCGTGGGAAGGGGTGAGAGTGACTTTCTACACTGTGGGCTGAGGACATGTGGTGACTGAGCTGTGGTGGGCCCTGGACTCTGAGGGTGGCCCCTTCCTTGGCCAGGTTGGTCCCAGGACCCTGGCCTGGGAGCACAGACCAGAGCTGGCGGACCAGCCAGAGGTGGACCACAGGCCTGGTGGACTGCCCTCAGGAACAGATTGGGAGATGAAAGCCCAGGGGATACCCCAAAGGTTGAGAATATCCTGTCATAATAACCTGAACGTGTTTTTTTTTTAAGTACACATGCCTGACCCCTGTGCCCAGAATCTCTAGGTTGTGGGGCCCCAGAACATGTATTTATTAAAATGTCCCTTTTAAAAGTGGGTGCATAGCTAGGATTTAGACATCCCTCCACCCCCACCTCCAGCCCCACCCCCACCCTCAGCCTGCAACAGCAGCAGTGGGGTCTGGAGGCTCTCTGCAGATACAGACAGAAGCCAGCCCCCGCTGGAAGGTCGGAGAGCAGTGAGGAGCACGGCCTTACCCAGGCCAGGCCACCCTTTTTAAGTACCAGATTGACGGAATAGTGGTTCTCCTGTGATCTTGGTCTCCGCAGACGTATCATCTCTATTTCTAGCTGAACAGAATCATTTCGGTCCATCATGGATCAAGCCTTCTCATATTCTTTTGCCCTCATGGAAGGCATTCTTATTTCTCCTTTAAGATCATCTCTGGGGTCACCTTCTGTTGCCTCGTGGGGTGCTGGCTTGACTGATTTCCTGCTGCTGTGTGTTCCTCAGTTGTAGTTTTGAGATTGAGCTTCTGGAGGTCTAGGTGTTTGTTTCTGGTTCATCTTTGAATTCCTAGCACTTTGGAACCAAAGCTTAGTCAGTTGGTGTTTTAGCGAAAGGGCAAAAGTCATTTTTAACTGCCCCTGCTTCGCCGTCATCTCGCCTGTTCATCGGAATCACTCCTCCACTCGTCCCCAGCCCAGGCCGTTGTGGACGACCTGAAAGAGACCAGACCGAGGCAGTGCCCAGCACGCTCCTGAGAACCACTAAGATAAACACAAACTGCACTCTCGCCGAATTCTGAAAAGGCGAGGCCCTCAGAGGTCAGAGGGTCCAGTGGCTCTCAACCCCGGCTGCACATTAGAATCATCTGGGGAGCTTTTTAAAAATGCTCATGCCCAGCCCCCACCCTCAGAGATTTTGATCCAGCTGGCCTGGGGTGGGGCTCAGGCTTGGGTGGAATTTTCTTAAAGCTCCCCAGGGGCTTCTTGACAGGCAGCCAAGTTTGTGTGTGAAGCACTGCTCTAGTCCCCAGCTCCTCACTGAATATTTGAATGAGAGGATTGAAACGCCCCTGCCCGGTGAGGTGTTGGGCCCTCAGTGAGACCGTGGGCTGGTGGTAGCGCTGCCAAAAGTGCGCCTTGTACTCTCTGAGCCAGTCCTATCATCTAACAGAATTGGCTTTTGACCATCCTTCCTGCCCAGAGGCCAGAAGCAGACTGAACAGGATCTAATTTTAAACTGATGAGTGGCAAACAAGGAGACAGAGTGTGATGGGCTCTGAATTAAGATCTTTTTTGCCCGGGCCAGGTGGGTCAGTCGGTTGGAGCATCACCAAAATGTTTCGGGTTCGATCCCCAGTTAGGAGGCAGTGGATCGATGTTTCTACCTCTGTCTCACCTCCCCCTCTCTCTTGCTCCCCTCCCCCTTCTACCCCTCCCCCTGCTTCCTCTCTCCCTAAAATCAGTAAACATATCCTCAGGTGAGAACTAAAAAGAAGAAGAAGAAAGATATTCTTTTTTCAGGCCGTATATTTGGCTTGGGATGTTGTATTAATTTGTCGAGGCTGCTGTAACAAAGCACCACAAGTTGGGTGGCTTCAGTAACAAATTTATTCTCTCACAGCCCGGGGACGAGAAGTCCGAAGCCAAGGTGTTGGCAGGGCGGGCTCCTTGTGAGGGCTGTGAGAGAAGGTTCTGTCCCAGACCCTCTCCTGGGCTTGTAGATGTCTTCTCCCCAGTTCTCCTCACATTGCTTTTCTCTGTGTGTGTCTGTGCCCAAGTTTCCCCTTTTTGTAAGGACTCCACCAGTCATTAGATTAGGGCCACTCTGATGATGTCTCATTTTAACTTGATTTGTTCTGTAAAGACCCTGTCTCAAAATAGGGTCAAATATGAGGAACTGGGGGTTAGGACTTACACATACATTATCTACTGGGGGGCATACAACTCAGCGTTTCACTAAAGCCATCCAAGCTCCCGCCTCAATGGGTGGAGCCACATACCAGATTTTTCTTTACACCCACTCCCCGCATCGAAGCACTCTGAGCATGGGGCCCAGGGCCCGCTGCTTGTCAGCACACAGCACCAACGTGCCACCACACTGACATCTGCTCTGTGGTTCTGGGTCCACTTAGAGGGTGATGGTTTAAGTTCAGGCCCACCCCCCCAGAGTTGGATATAGCTCCCCTAATTCCCTTACAGTAGCAGGGGCTGCTAGCAGGATGAAAGGAGAGGTGAGCTATGAGGAGGGGCTGCCTTCCCAAGATAAAGGCCTGAGTCAGGCACTGATGTTAAACATTGTTGGAGGGGATTCGTGAAAACTGATGGGTGGGGGGGGGCTGTGCAGGTGATAGTCCCTCTTTGGAGTGTACATGTCATTGGTAACGTGTGGAGAGGAAGGAGGTTTTGTTCCCATGGAAGTTGTAGATCGACTGCTGAACTCCAGATATTTGTTTGTTTGTTTGTTTGTTTGTTTTTAGAGAGAGGGGAAAGGAGTGAGAGAGACATCAATCAGTTGCCTCTCGCATGCCCCCCAACCAGGGACCTGGCCTGCATCCCAGGAGTGTGCCCCTGACTGAGAATCAAACTGGCAACCTCTTGGTCCACAGGCCGGCACTTGGTCCACTGAGTGCACCAGCCAGGGCTCCAGACCTTCTTCACATGAGTTGACCCACAGAAGGAATGCAGGGGAGCTTCAAAAACTTAGACAGAAGAAAATTACATTTAATTTCCACTAACTGAAATTTTGCATTTCCTGTGATTATGAATGCAGACAGCAAAGCACACTGTGTTTTAGCAGGACCTGTGCTGGCCACCAGTAGGAACCGACTTGCTGAGACTTTTTGCAGCGTGTTAAGTTGTCGATGTCTCAGGTTTGTTATCCTCATCGCTTTTTCGGAATTAAGGTGCTTATGAAACATTGCTTGGTCTTACTTCATTTGGTAAGTGTTATCATAGCAACAAATTTGAAAACAACATTTTGCTCTAATTGGTTTCTTTTGCAATGCTCTGTATTTAACTTTTGCCATTAATAGCATTTTGAGGGGGAGCCACAGGCTTTCCCAGGCTGCCAAGGGGTTGTGGCCCTGAAGAGGAAGCTCTGGTTTGTAATAGCTCTTTCCTGTCCCCATAAATGGAGATAATTCCAGATTATAGTCTTGAAAATCACTGACTTAGTTAATATTTGTAACTTTTGTAACTTGTGTTTTGCTCCTTGGGTGTGTAGGCTGTGTTTGTGTGTGTGTATCTGAACATGCATGCATGTGCACATATGTATATGCATGTATATGTCTATGTGCAAGCATGTGTACTCACATGGACTTGCACATGTCTTCTTTTCAAAGATGTCAAAGATTAGAAGATATTTTAGAGGAAACCCATCCTGAATCTGCCTTTCCAATCTTGTCGGGTTCTACATGGGCCAGCTAGTACCAGTTTTCCGCCTGCTTCTCTCAGAGCCAAATGTGCTGGGACTTGCTTTTCTTGGTCACTCTGGAAGTGTGCAAGCCTTGCACTGGTGCCTGAGCCTCCTGTGTTAGGAATGAAAGCTGGGCTCTGAGGACCAGTTTCAGGTGGAGAAATGCACAGCACACAGGTCCTCGCGGGTGTGAAAGTGATCTGAGTGTAGACAGTTGGGTTTTGTTTGTTTGCTTGCTTGCTTTTTATTTGTCTTTGAAATAATTAGGGTCACAGGTAGTTGCAAAAATAGTACATCAGAGTTCTGGGAACTCTTCACAGTTTCCCACGTGCTGCTCCCACTCAGTGTCGACAATGGGACGTTACTGTTACCTAGATCACAGACCTTGCTCAGTTCCCACCGCTTTTCTCGTGCCTTCACTCTGCGTGTGTTTGCATTCTCCTGTGCAGTTTTCTTCCATGTGGAGCTTTGTGTAGCCACCACCACATTGCAGTACAGAACTGCTTACAGAGCACGTTTCTGAACATGGTTGTGAGGCATGCAGCGTGGCGGATTGTCATCCCTTGTTCTGTCGATCAGAGCGCTGTGCGCCAGCTTCAGGGCTGGGGGGCGAACTCGCGAGTTCAGAGGGCAGTGTTCGGTATCTGGTGCTGTGCTGTCACCATTCACAAGGTCTGGTCTGGACCTGAAGCCCTGCCTCGGGAGTGTCAGGGGGCGATGGCGCTTGCATTCTGTGGGAATGCACCCTGTGTCCAGGGCTTGGGATGGGAGTGTTTTTCTGGGATGGGGAAGGGGAGTGAAGAGAGAGGCAGGGCTTGAGGCCTCATGAGAGATGAGGGGACAAATAGGGAGTAGAGATGCCAGGCCTGGGTCTGGGCAGACGTGGTGAGGGTGGGGGGAGAGGTGCCTGCCCGTGCTGTGGTGAGGTCCGATTACCCTGGTAGAAGGGAAGATACTTGATACAAATCCCAGAGCACACCTAAAACTAAGGTGATTTTTTTCCTAAAGCCAGTCACGTGTTTATTGTGTCTTTGCCACCTCCTGGTTAGCCAGGACATCTGATGAAGCGGACCACTTGGTCACCAGCCGCACGGGGTAACCGCACTTTACCGTGCCTGGTTTTATCCGTTTGGGGGTGTCAGTGCATGTGTCTATTTTTATTTTTTACTTGCTGGTTTTTCAGTTTCTTTGATTAAGGTTTTCAGCAAGGTATTTAACTTTTATAGTCAGAAATAACGCCCTGCTTCATACCTGCTGTCACCCCCCACCCCACAGTTCCCTGTGCTCCTGGCTAATCCCAGCCATGTGGGCTGCCTAGTGGGAAGAGCTAGTATGTGGTACAAAGACCGGCTCCCAAGACCGAGTGCTGGGGCACGAGACTGAAGTTGTAGAGGGAGGGAGGGAATGCTGGTTTAGCCTGTGAGGCCCCCCAGTCCTTGTGGGGGCTGGACGGGGGCTCTGAGAACCTAGGTCACAAATGAGGGGGCCAGCATGGTGTCAGAGCGTTGGGGGAACCTAGGTGCTGCCAGGTGTGAGCACCCTTCGTGACTGGCCAACCTGGGGTGCAGGCAGAACCTGGGAGTTGCAACCCCAGGCAGGTTATCAGAGGAGGGCCTCACATCTGTTTGCAGATACCATTTTTGAAACCAAACTTGTGTCAAGGGGCCAGGGCTGTGACTGTCCTGAGACAGAAATCTCATTGAGATAACATCCTGCCTCCATTTCCTTTGTTCAGCTTGCCCTGCCCATTAATACTAGTTCCAGCTTCCCAAAACACCATCATCTTATAACTTATAGCACTCCTGGAGAATCAGCCATTGGTCCCTTTCACGTCACACACCATGTCTAAACTTCCTGTCGCATTCGCAAGGCCTCCCACGTCTGGCCTCACCCCACTGAATGAACCCCGTTATTCGACAGTCTCTGAATTTACCCCCTCCCTGTACCCGTGCGCGTCTGCTCCCTTTCCTGGCTCCGCCGCGTCACATTCCGTCCCCTTTCTAACAGCATTGGCTTTGATGGCCCGAACTCCACGTTAGCCCGCTGGCACGGTTTCTCCCACGTGCTCACAGTCAAACACAGTTGATTTGTTACAGAATGGTGTTACTGTCTTATCACTCCTATATGTTACCCATGCATATGTGAACAAGATGAAACATGTTGTGTTGTCCCCGAATTGTTTCTGCGTGTAACCTTTTCTCCCTGACTAGGTCCACCCTGGGCACCCAGAGTGGCCACGCACGTGTTCCGTCAGCACCAGCAGAGGGGTGGCTTCAGCCAGCTCCCATCGTGAAATGCCCGGCAGCTCTGGGCAGGGTTCTTACTCCGCAGACCCTTCCAAAGCAGAATGGACTTTATAACTACCGGCTCCTCGATAAATAGTCATTGGCCTGGAATGCAAGGGGCTGGCAGTCAAGATACTTCATCCAATGGTTAGCTTTTACTTTAGCGTGAGATCATCAGTTAAACTCATTTTGAGATAACTGTGAAAGATCAGATTGGAGAAAAATAACAATATTTTCTTGTTATTAAAAGTTGAAGTAGCTGAAACCGTTTGTAGAGCTTGACAAGGCAGACTTTAAAGATGAGTACTTCAGAGAGAGGAGGAGGAGATCCCAAGGGCGGGGGGTTTGCTCTCGGAAGCACTACCTCAGCCAGTGAGTGGTGGTGTCGACACTGCGTTCCCTCCCGTGCAGGAGGGGAGCAGATTCGAGCTGTCTTAGGGTTGAGGCAGAGACCACATGTCCATAGGTGGCCCTCATTTTCGGAAGCATGGAGCCTAGCATTTTCAACAAAGTGAGCAATCTGACTAAAGATTATTAATGTACTTGTCCCAGCAGGGTGTGGGGGGATCATATTTATTCATCAAAAGAAAATCGAGCAACATAAGAGAACTGAGATATTTTTTTAAAATTAAGAAGCAGATAACTCTGCTCATGATTTTAGTGCCAAATCTTGTGTTGTTCCTGGCTGCCATCAAACCCGGCTCCAACACAAGCCAGGATTTCCACTAAGAGTCAGCAGCTCCTCCTTGGTGGCTTTTGCCGCCACCTTCCCGCTGCTCCCCAGATGTCCCTTCTCCTGAACGAGAGCTCTCCCTGATTCGTCCTTTCTGTCTGTGACCAGGGTAGCCTCTCTCTCATGCAGGTCTTAGCACTGAACGTCTCCAGAAAGAAGAATGGTGCCCAGGAAACTTGCCCAGAACGGAGCCTTGAAAATTCCCCTTTCTCCCTGTGCAGGAAGCCTGCACACAGTAGGTATAGAGGTAGCTCTTCTGTGGTCGCTCTTGGCTGGAGCCTCAGTGGGGGGCTTGCAGGTGGCCTGTGCACAGAGAATTCCATTGGCTTTTCATGCTTAGGAACATTTTGGAAAACGCACATCTTGAAATTAGTTTTGTTTTCATTTGCCAAAGGAGTAATGTAGTTGGTTTTTCAGACTTTCTTTGTGGGAAGGGTCATGTCAGAAAGATATGTGGCCGGGAGCAGGGATTCTGCTTTAAAATGCAGATTCCTGGACCTCACCCCTGGATATTCTGATCCAGAAAGGCCAGGACTGGGCATCTGTAAGGAATCCTGGGGTGATTTTGACAACAGCTGGGCTTGGAAACCTTGTTGTGTGCTCCTGACTCACAGGACCCTACAGTAGACCTTAACGAGAAGTTCTGCCTCCATCAAGAACCTTCGGAGCCTCTGTTGTGGGTAAATACCAGGAGTGTCAGGCCTCTCCGTGTAGTCCAGACGAAGCAGCCATTCTTGCCATTCAGAAGTAACTGCTGTCAGCAATTCCATGCAATTGGACCCCTAGAAAGAGCCATGAAGTGAGGCCGACCTGGGCTTGGAGTTCAGCATCGCCTGTCTGCTGGCTTTGTAGCTTTGGCCAAGTCCCTGGGCCTTTCCAAGTCCCCGTCTTGTCAGCCGTAGAAGGGGATTGTGCTATCCCCTCTGCCAGCTTATTGGAAAGCTTGGAGATCCCACATTCATGTCTCTGGTACTCAGTAGCTGCTGTTCTTATCCTATTGGGATAACCTTCCCATTTCCTCCCACCCCACTTCTTATTCTAAAGCACATCCTTTATTACTGCCTGAGTGCTGGTAGTACCTCGGGGAGACCAGTTTCTCAGTTTTCATTGCTTCTGTGTGTCCACCTGCACCATCCTGTGAGGTGGGCAGTGCTGTCCCTCACAACCTGTTTGAAATATCTCCTTGATGTTGCCTCCAGAAGGCAGATTCCAGCCATGTACCCACCAGGAGACCCCTACGACACTTCCTGCCTCAGCCCTGTGTCCACACTCAGCTCTCTGTCCAGCTAAGTCCACGCAGCAGGGTTGCATTACAGGCACCAGATACTGAATGGTGCTCCAGTAACAAGGTGACATTGCAGTAATAACGAGGTAATAGTCCTCCTCCTCTCACTCAGGGTGAAGCCAGAGTTCTTACTACCTGAGCTGACCTCCCGGTGACCCCTCTGGCCTCTGCTCCCTCACTTAGCACTTGCTCTCATGTCAGGGCCTTTGCACCTGTTCTGTGCTCCCTTCACCTTGAACGTTCTTCCTGTCACCGCACAGCTGGTTCCCTCCCCTCCTTGGGTTTGACTGTCTCCTCCCAGTGAGGCCTTCCCTGACCACCCTGCTGACAACTGTAGGGCCCCCTTCCCCAGCCCTCTTTGTCCCCTACATCCAAACCTGCCCACTTCCCCCACAAACCTTGTCTCCAGGGAAAGATTGAACTTATCAAATAAATCTTCCTTTCAAAAGGGAAAGGAAGATAACAAAGTTATCTTCTCCCCGCCTTTTTCTGTTTGGCCTCGGCAGCGGGGCCTCACCAGGTGTTTGAAACAGCTGCCGGGAGCACTGCCGCAAGCACGGGCTCGCCCCGGTGCCACCGGGTGGGGAGCGCAGGCGTCCGCGGCAGGTAGCACTGCAGCGAGCACTGCGGGCAAGAGACAGACCAAAAAGGGCCTGTGCTGGGTCTTCGGAAGCATTTCAGTGAGGCGCACATGACTTTAATTCTAATGAATGATGTCCACTGACTGATAACGAAAACGATGACCTTGAATTATTGGTAAAGATTAAGTTGAATCAAATATACTTCCTATATGAAAATGGGGGACTAGCAAATATATTTAGAGAAATTTACACCAAGGCAGTTTTTAAAGTAAAAGCTTTATTGAGATATAATTCCCATACCCCAAGATCCATCGTTTTAAAGGTACGTGTCAGTGGTTTTTAATATGTTCACACAGCTGTGCGACCATCGCACTATGTAGATTTAATACATTTTCATCACCCTCTACGTCGTCACTCTCCATTCTTTCCTTCCCCAACCCCAGGCAACCACTAACCGAATTTCTTTCTCTGTTCTGGACATGACACGTAAATGGAATCATTCAATATGTGGCTGACATGACAGGCTTCTCTCATAATGTTTTCAAGGATCGTCCACGGTGTGGCATGAAGAGTATCCCCTCCTGCGGCTATGCCACATTTCGTTTATCCACTGGTGGATAAACTGGGGGACGTTTGGGTTCTTTCTGCTTTTTGGCCACCATTGAGTCGTTCTGAGATGTAGTGAAAGGCCTGATGCTAATGGGTTTCTGCACTCCTGAAGTGGAGGCGCCGTTGTCCCTCCCAAGTGGGCGCGAGGGGCTGCAGAGGTGCAGACATCTCATGTAGCTGGTTGTCGTCCACTCCGAGTGGACCTTCTGCGCTGGTGTACAGTGCGAGGCTCTTGCGTGTTGGCCTCCTGACCCGTGAGTCCACTCTGAGCTCCGTAACCCCCGTTTATCCCCAGTCTCTGATCCACTGGTTTCTTCAGTCTGCCTCCCAGACCTGCGGCCAGCCCCAGCCTTTGGTTTTTGCCGGGCACCGGACTTCTGTGGTCACGTCCGGTCCCTGCCCAGACCTACCTGCTCCTCAGGACCCTTATGTTAGGCCAGGTCCTCAGGCCTTTTTTAAATTATCACCTCCACCTGCTACCTCTGTGTATGTGTATGTTTTCTTGTTTACTGCTGTGATTTTGCATCTTTGATGTTGTCTTGCTTTGTGGCCGCAACCAAACCAGAACTGCAGCGTGGCACAGACAGCGTCGCCCACCATCCCTGTCCCAGGGCCGCCCGGGGCAGCTCACACTGGGCTCTCTGAGCACTGGCTGGCGTGGTGTGTGGGAGTCGGGAGGCCTTTGCCATGAAACTCGAGACAGTGGAATGTGTGAATGGAGGCACCTGCTCAGCTGTACAATGGTCTTCGGAGGGGGAATCAGGTTTAAATCGTTTCGGATCCTGCTTTAACCTCCCATTGTTAATTCCTGAAAGTGCGTAGCTGAACTGGCTGAAAAATAACCTGACTTTTGATCGAATATTAAATCCTGGTTTTTTTTTTTTCTGACCATGTGCATCTGTGTAAATTCCACAGAGTGGCATCCAGTGCCTCGCCTCCCTTCAGAGGGACCTTTGAGAACGGGTCCCTTCCCTACAGGTCACAGACGTGACCCTCCACAGGGAGGAATGGGGGCGAGGGGCCTTGAGATAACCAAATCAGCAGCAATGAGGCACGCCCCCTTCTTTGTCAGCTTGTCATTCTCTGTTTTCCAGATGGATCAGGTAATGGACATTAGCAGGTAACTTAGTTGAGTTTTTTCACTGCTTCTCTGTTGTCTGTGTTCATTGTGTGCTGAGATAATAGTAACTAGAGAAAGAAGAAAATGAAAATAGGAAGCTGGGAAGGGCAGGAAGAGAATCTGTGGGCCAGTAAACAAAAGTTGGCTGTAACGTGAGCCAGGATATGGAAGCGTGACCAAGTACTTCTGACTATCGGCGCAGCCCTCAGCGC